>PVLC010038047.1:0-15015 GCA_004027655.1 Graphiurus murinus | reverse complement strand
CTGCAGCATTTTTTTTTTCACTGCAGGAAAAAATGGCTGAACCCTATATATTTTTTCTTTTTAGACCATAGCAAAGGAGAACAAGAAAGAATGGGAAGAAAATCACATTAACAGTAGCAAGAAACATCAGCTTTGTGTTGAAGGGGGGTGGGGAAGAAAAAATAGAGTCCAGCACATTAACTAGAAATCCTAAGGGCTGAGGGTCATTGTGGCTTCACTTCACAACGGTCTCTAGCAATCTCTCTGTATTACAGCCCACTGTGATAATTGTTAGCACTCATGTTGTGAGACACTAAGAGTAAGGGTTGTGTTTGGTATACTGAGTATGAAAGGCTACAGGTTTTAGAATGTTTCCTTTGTCTGGAAAATGCTCTTAAGCAGATGATCTCATTTCCTGGTGACTCCTACAGTCAGTCTTCAAGCCTGAAGCTGCATGGGGACTGCTTTAAACGTAACTCAAGTGTTGCCACCCCAGTGCTGGACATGCTAACGGGGCCCTGTTTTGCTGAGACGATACCCTTCCTACTCACACTGTGGCCCTCAGACGAAGCTCCTTAGAGTTGTAGAATGTCAGGGACCACCCAGACCTGAAGATTCAGAGCCTCTCTCTTAGCTAGATCCCCGGGATGTCTCTTCTATTTAGTAGCTATTAATTAAAAATGCAGCATATTTTTAATCTCCCTGAACAATTTCACTACAACTCAGTGCCTTTCAATAAGAACTTGATTTCTGAACCTATTACTCATACGCATCAATTAACTTTGTATTTATATACAATAATAGCCATCATAGCAGCAGCTGACATTATTGAACCCTTTCTATGAACCAGGCACTATGCTGTATCTTTCGCTCACACAAGCTTGCCTCTACCACAGTATAGCCTTCTCAGATATGAACTACTATTTCCAGCAGTTTACACACATAGGCACTACATAAGAGAACAGAGACTTGAACCCAGGTAAGTCTGACTCTAGAACCTGTACCTTAGCTACTCAATCAAGCTTTACTTTTCTTCTTAAGAGTTACATCTATTTTAAAGTAGAATGTCACATTAGCGCAAAGAGCAGATGGGACAAATAGAGACAGGCAGCAGGATAATAGATTTAACCCAAAATATATCAATAATCACATTAAATGTAAATGTGCGCCGGGCGTGGTGGCTCACGCTTGTAATCCCAGCATTTGGGAGGCTGAGACCGGAGGATCCGGGTTCGCGGCCAGCCTCAGCTACCTAGTGAGGCACTCCACAACTTAGTGAGACTTGGTTTCAAAATAAAGAATGAAAAATAGGGCTGGGGGTATAGCTCGGAGGTAGAATGCCTCTGAGTTCCATCCCCAGTACCACAAAAAAAAAACAAAAAAACAAAAATGTAAATGTGCTAAACACCCCAATTAAAAGATAAAGTTTATCTATTTGACTAGAGAAAAACACCAACCAAATTCTTGCATAAGAAATTCTGCTCCACCATAACTATTTCTACCTAAGTCTTCCTCTTCTTTGTACTACTCCTATACCTGCTTCACAATGGCCTTATTCCACGATGGTCTCATCTATAAAGATAACCTTGCAGCCAGGCGTGGTGGCGCACGCTTGTAATCCCAGCATTTGGGAGGCTGAGACCGGAGGATCCGGGTTCACGGCCAGCCTCAGCTACCTAGTGAGGCACTCCGCAACTTAGTGAGACTCGGTTTCAAAATAAAGAATAAAAAATAGGGCTGGGGGTATAGCTTGGAGGTAAAATGCCCCTGAGTTCCATCCCCAGTACCGCAAAAAAAAAAAAAAAGATAACCTTGCCTTTGACTGGATTATCATTTTTGTATATCCATGTAAAAGTTCTGCTATAATGGACTCATCCTCTCGTCTCTCTACAAGAATGTAAATTAATTTGGATTGAAGGTCTTAGCACATTTATTACACATTTCCCACTTTACATTGTACTGCTTTGGCCCTAAAAAACAGGCCTACAAGAAATTTGGAGAGACCTGAGCAATTACTGCTTCTTTCTGAAAAATAGATGAGGCCAGCATTAGGTTTGGTATCAATACCTTAAGTTGAAAAGGTTTCTTTCCTGAACTGGCTCACATTATCCTGAGTATTTTCTGGCTCACACACATTTTTATCATCATTTCTATATATTACCTCCTAGATGTACTGAGCATAGTCACCTACAAGTCTGAAACTGACCCTCATAATATTTGGTAGCAAGGAATTTAGAAAAAGGACCAGAAATGTCACTTCCTAAAGGCACGTGAAAATATGTCTATCTTCTTGCTGAAAAAATGGCTGTGTTGCCCAAAGGACAACACAGGGCCTGAGATTTGGGCCCTGAAGGACCTACTCCACTAAAAGCTGGAAATCTCTTTATCTTTCTTTTAACAAAATTGGAGCAGTTTTCTAATTTGAGGTTCTTATGAGTAAAGGGAACACTTTGGCCCTTGAGAGGCATTACCTTCCCTCAGAGATGTAAAGGTGAGTGGCACAAGTAGCCATTCAGCTACTTCCTCCAATGAAATTTTTTTTTTTTTTTTTTTTTTTTTGTATTAAGGATTGAACCCAGGGGGCATTCTACCTTCAAACTACACCTCAGCCCTTTTTATTTATTTATTTTGAAACAGGTTCTCACTGAATTGATAAGGGCCTCGCTAAGTTTCTGAGGCTGGCCTCAAAGCCACAATCCTCCTATTGCAGCCTCCCAAGTATTGGGATTAATTACAGGCATGTGCCGCTGGGTCCCGCTTTAATACAAGTGTTTGCCTCCAGGCTTTCTGGCTTCCCGAGTCTGAACTTCCTGTTAACATTAGATCATCCTACCAGCTAATTGAGTCCTGCCTTTCTAGATAGTTCTTTATAAACAACTGACTAAGAAGTTCTTAGACATGCAAATGGAAGAAGCAGCATGTAATCTAAAATGTCCTTACCAGGTTTACAGGGGGCTTTCCAGTGACTCAGTCCATGGTGATCTGGGGCGGCATGATGTGTCCAGGAAGATGGCGCATCAGTTCCAACAACAGAGGGCTTCGGAAAGGCCCGGTAAGAGCAAAGTTATTTTTTATTCTCTGATGAAGGAAATGGATCCCATTAAACTAAAGGATCCTTAACCCTGACTGTAAAGGGCAGAGGCTCAGTGTACTGGTGTTAATTGTAAACTGCCCCCATCTTGCATGAAACAGAGTGAAGGTCCCCTCTTAGGGGCAATTAGAAGCAAAGTTTCAACACCTTTCACTTCTTTCATTTCTTCCTCCACAAAAGCCAACCTCGCTTCCCCTTAAATTAATTACAGTCCAGAACAAAAAGGCAACCATGTGCTGATTTTCACCTTGACTTAATTTTTAATCCTTAAGGAAGAAACAAGAAAACCTATAGGAAGGTATTAATCTACTTAACATTTCTAAGTACATCATCCAAAGGATTTTGTTTTTTTAATCTTACATATGCTCAGCAGAGTTACTGGCAGAAACTGTACATTTTCTTCATTTCATCCTTTCAACATCAAATAGTAGGCAGCAAAAATTGGATCAGACTTCAAAGCCTGCTGTGGGCTCGAAGTCACAGAGAGACGCCTCCATTTCACATATTGAATTCGAGCAGGATATCAAAGTGCTACCAAAGAACCTCGGGTCCTTACTCAGGGGCTCCACCATCTGCAGAGTCGGGTGCTCACAAACCACCTCGGGGAGCAGTGAGCATTTACTCTCAGCAGAGGATTTCCAGGCTTTTGATTCTCTCTTCACTGTACCTCCCTGTCTTTCAACTGAACCAAAGTTCTTTAGTAGACTGGGCTTTTGTCTCAAAGACTTCAAAACATAACTAACAGTTTCATGTTTGGATGGCCTGGCCAATCGGTCACAGATAGGCTTCACCCAGGGACCTGAGGGAAGGACAGGGGTTGCTTAAAATCCAGATGTTCCACTACCTTATTTGCATGTCTTGCGAAGACATCACACCCTTCTGGAGAACTCTGAGCTTGCCTGAAAAAAAACAAAAAAAACAACAAAAAATAATAATTTTGAAACAACCTGAAAGTGATAAATAACAACAACAAAACCTCATAGAGTCTTGTTTTCCCCTCAAGTGGTATCAAAATATACTCTTTTAGTTTCCACTGTTTCAGTCCTTGGTTAAAAGAACATGATTAACTTAAAGAAATGCATCCCCTAGCTGTTGCTCCTACACCATTCAACATGTTCACAGCCTGCCTGAGGTCCTAAGACCCAGGAAAGAAACTGCTTCCTTTTTTTAAAAAAAATAGTATTGGGGTTGAACCCAGGGACATTCTACCTCCAAACTATACCCCCAGCCCTATTTTAATTTTTTATTTGGAAACAGGGTCTTGTTAAGTTGCTGAGAGCCTTGCTAAATTGCTAAGGCTGTCTTTGAACCTGTGATCCTCTCATCTCAGCCTCCCAAGTAGTGGGATTACAGGCATGTGCTACCATGCCCAGCCTCAACTGCTTGCTTTTTAAAGGTTGTGTGATGAAATTTGGATTCATGAGCATTATTAGCCTTCCACAAACTTTATCAAGGAGGCAACCAAGTTACTGTATTTGTATTTGTATTCTTACACAGCATGGATCACATTCAAGAATTGAAAACAAATTCTGTAGTCAAATAAGTTTGGGAAATGTAAGGCACATAATATGAGAAGCATCCTTACTGCACAAATAATCATTTAACAATTACAATGTATATTTATGGATCTGTGGAGGCAAGGGCTGATGCAGGGTGCCCTAAAGTAATGAGACCAAGAAGCTTAAGGTGATAACTATGAATGCCGACTGAAATATTAATTTTTCATGGAAGAAAGTTTGGAAGAGTCAATTGTGCTCAATCAAAAGTGTGATTGTAGCTGGGCGTGGTGGCGCACGCTTGTAATCCCAGTACTTGGGAGGCTGAGACCAGAGGATCTGGGTTCACGGCCAGTCTCATCTACTTAATGAGGCCCCCCAAAACTTAGTGAGACCCTGTTTTAAAATAAAGACCAGCCGGGCATGGTGGTGCACACTTGTAATCCCAGCATTTGGGAGGCTGAGACTGGAGGGTCCGGGTTCGCGGCCAACCTCAGCTACCTAGTGAACTTAGTGAGACCCGCAACTTAGTGAGACCCTGTTTCAAAATAAAGAATAAAAAAAATAGGGCTGGGAGTATAGCTCGGAGGTAGAATGCCCTTGAGTTCAATCCCCAGTACCACAAAAAAAAGGAAAAAAAATAAATAAATAAAAATAAAGACCAAAAAATAAGGCTGGGGATGTAGCTCAGCGGTAGAATGCCACTGGGTTCAATCCCCAGTACCACACACACAAAAAAAAGTGTGATTGTAATCTTGTAAGGCAGGGTTAAATTGGGAGTCACTTTGGCAATGCCTTTCAGATGGAACCTGTCAGAGGAAAGCCCTGAACAGGGACTTCCAGCCCTGCCTCAATAACCATGGTGATATACACCTGTGCCTGCATAAATAACATGCACATACACACGAAAACCATATGACTGTGGATAAATTTCTTACTCTTTATTTAAACTGATAAGTTTATTTCAATATATGTGAACTATTTGTGAATATTACCTTTGAAACGCATCTGCTTACAGTAGATTATAAGTGATATGCCCATTTCAATATATCCTATCAGTTCCTGGGAGGGAGTGACTGGAAATCATTGAAACGCGGAACCATTTGTGTGTGTAGTGATCAGATAGCTCTCACAGTGGAATGTGAGCTCCAAGAGGTCAGGGACCAGAGCTTCTGTGCTCCATGTTCGGTATCAGCACCTACCTCAGTGCTTGGCATATAGTAGGTGAGTGGAGCCTCCAAATATGAGGCCATGTAGATCAGTAAGAATAACCCTAACGTTAACATTAAATAAGTATCTATATAGCAACTCATAGTTTTAAATATGCTCTTAAGTATCTGAGAGCTTCACCACCATTTGAACATTAATAAGCACTTAAATTTTGCCTATTACATAGATGAAGAAACTGAAGTTTGGAGAGGTTAAAGGATTTTCCAAGGTATCGTGGCAAACACCTGGCAGAGCTAAGACATTGACCCATGTTCTTCTGGTACCAAATCCTCTGCTACTCCATTGAGCCCGAGGGACTCACTCCTGTCTGGCCTAGGCAAGGCCCAGTGACTCTAGCATCCTTATAGGATGGGTACATTCCGAGCACCTGTAGAAGTCCCGATAGCTTATGGGAAAATAGAGGAAAGACAGTATGGCTCTTAAACTACTGTTCAGTTCCCAATTTCTGCCTTCCCTGCTCCAACCAAGAAACCTGAATCTCCTGAGAGCTCCTCTAACCTGGTTGGCTCTTCAGGCCCCGGCGTCAGTATAGACACCTTCCAACTCTCCACAGGGGGCTGGCTTATCATCAGTTTGACTCTCCTCTTTAAAGTCTTTGGAGAAATCTAAGGCAGTTCAATGTAATGTTTCTATGTGTCACTTGGCTTTAAGAAGCAGGAGGAGGGAGTTGTGTCCACAGACAAATACATGAGAAAATACTTGTTTAAACAAAAGCGAAGCAGACGTCTTTCCTGAGAATTTCCCCAGAAACTTTAAGTTGATAATATGCACAATGAAACCTCAAAAGGAAAAGACCAGGAAATATTCCCTAGGCATTGTTTCAACAGTAGAGCACCCTGAGGGACTACTGGTTTTTAGAACACAACTTGAGAGACACGGCTTTAAGCAGTCCTTTTCAAAACAAATTTCAACTTGCTTTTTTTCTTTTTAAATGGTGCAAGTCAATTTTCTTTTAAAATATGACTGCCTTAATTCCTTTTTAGTGATTTCATTAGGTTTTCTTTTTGCCTCAGGGACATGAGAGTGGCAGCAAGTGGACAGCACTCTGCAATTGTCACCACCAAAATAAGGAACAGCATAACAATCCAACAAGCCTGTGCCTACTGCATGCATATGCACCACCAGAAACCAGGCAAAACCTATAGACAGTTATCCCCTTTGATGTGGCCAATGACAGTGGGGATGGATTCTATTTTTTCCTCATTTATATACATGAGGAAATTAAAGATCAAGAAACAAATCACTTGCATCACAGGATAACTAGTAAGCAGCTCAGCCTAAGACCTACTGAGTACAGAAAAGGAGATGCCAGAGGGAAAATACTGATTCAGACAAGGCTTATCAATTGCTGATAAAACTATGAGATGAATGGTTGTTGGGGACCAGGGTATTCATATGGTGCCAAAGTACCGCCATACAGACTCCTCTTCCAGGCCATGAGAGGAACAGTGAGCATGGAGAAAGCAGAGGTCACCATTTAATCTAGTGTTTGGTCTTAGCAACACTCATGCCAGGGCAATGCTGTCAGGTGACACGAGGCAACATGTCAACATCACTCATGATACCATTTTTATTTTCCTTTTGGTAAAAACATTTAACTTGAAATTAATCAAGGCTTTAGATCTAAGAGTTTGCACAGAACACAGAACATAGAGGGACAAGCCAAATCAGACTATGAGGAGGCAAGCAGACAAGCACAGAAGCTGAGCTATTTTTATGGAAAAATTGGCCCAATCTCTTTAAAAGTACCATAGAGAACTAATATCTAGAGTATACATAGAACTCAAGAAACTCACGACTAAGAAAACAAGTAACCCAATCAAAAAATGAGCAAAGGATCTAAATAGACACTTCACAAAAGAAGAAATACAAATGCCAGTAAATGTATGAGGAAATGTCCAACATCATTAGCAATCAGAGAGATGCAAATCAAAACTACCTTTTGTAGGGAATAGATGGAACTGGAAAACATTATGTTAAGTGAGATTAGTCAGTCACAAAAAGTAAAAAAATCATATGCTCTCTCTAATATGTGGAAGCTAGGGAGAAAGTGGGACATAAGAGGGACTCTAGACGAAGGAGGAGAAACCTTAGATGAGAAACCTTAACTGAAAGTGATGTGGGGGAGGGAAACACCCTAATGCACATGATGTACATTCACAAATATATCAAAGTCAATCACCAAACTGAACTTGAGAAGAGGGAGGGTGAGGAAGTGGGGTGGGAATTGGGGAAGGGTTAAATGAGAAATGTGTGCATGTATGTCTTTACCCGCTTGTACCTAACAAAGATGTATGATTACAATGCACCAATAAAAAAATTTTTTTTTAAAAAGTACCGTAAAAACAGGGACTTCTCAGTACTTGGAGAGGCTGAGATAGAAGAATCACATGTTTAAAGCCAGCACACAGTAACTTAGTGAGTCTGAGTTTCAAAATAAAAAATAAAAAGGGCTGCAGGTATAGCTTAGAGGGAGAGTACCCTTGGGTTCAATCTCCAGTACCATAAGACAAACAAAACAAACAAACCAGGGACTCTTCTATAGTAAAATATTTAGGGACATAACAATTTAGTGCACTGTAACACATGAGATTGGCTTCAGGCTTGGACAACAGATGCAAAAGACATTCTTAGAACAGTGGGGAAATTTTGACTGTGGATTGGTATTAGAAAATATTAAGGAACTGGCCACTTTTAAAGTGTGATTGAATCTGCAGAAAAATCTTGAAAACCAACACTATCCCCAGCCTGTTAGGAGTCACAGACTATATAGTAGAAGCAGGGAGCCTGGTAATCAAAGGGTGGTGAATAGGAGGTCGCTGTTGTCTCTCTACATAATTCACTGCACAATCCTAGGGCTCACCGGCCTCTCAAAGCATAAATGAAGTCTGGAGCAGAGTGCCTCTAGGGCTCAGCTGCTCCGCCATAGTCAGCTCATGAATCTGCCTTCTGGGGGAAACAAGAACTCTTGCTCACCGTTGAGAACCCTTGTGCTGGGCATCTGCCCTGAAAAAAGGCCCCAAAGGAAGCGCACATCAAATTCCCTCGTAAGCCCTCATCCTGTGTGACTGCATGGGGGGCCGGGTGGAGGCTGGCTGTGGAGTAGCCGGCTGCTATGAAGGCCCAGCATCTCACTTTTTCTGTAGCAAGGATCTTGAGGCCAGCTGGCTCTGTCATGCCACGCTGGCGACACTTGGGGAAGTCACCGTGGTCCAGGGTCTGGGCCTCTGCTTCACAGGCTCTCAAACTCAATTTGTCAGTTCACTGAGGGATGGTGGCTTTGGGGGGAGTTAAGTTACACTAAACAAATTCAAAAGAGCGATATTTGAGAAGTAAAGGCCAGGGTGTGATTTTACAATGAGAAGTACAATCCACACTGTCCTGGTTCCCTCACTAGTTGGTTTATTTACTCTGGAGTCCAAATGACAGTAGAATGAGAGCAGAGGAAGACAGGTACCCTTAGAGGACCTATCTGATCAATCAAGCTTTTTCTGGTAATTGATCTTTTTCCACTTTAGGGATAGAATCAGTCACTTTTTTCTTAGATGGGAGTGAAGAGATACCAGTTGCCTTCTGATTCTCCATTTTCTAAGCTTCATTTAAATTACTTTCTTTGTGTACTTTTTATTAATTTTGATTAAGTTTTCAAGATTATGTCTCATCTGTTATCAATTACCACTTAGAATGGCTTCTATACAAACTGAGAAATCCATTAGAGCTTCACACTTGAAAGCATATTCTAATTTCAAAACAGGATAGGTTGCAGCTAATTCATTGTGGGCCGATTTTTGTTAGCTTCCTGCTGTCTCTAAATTTGGGAATATTCCTTGTCATAAACTTGTGTCTCACTTGGTGGCCCCGGAAGAAAGGCTCATCAGTAATAACCAAGCAAATTTGTTTCTGCTTCTCTGATAACTTTGGACCAATTATCATTTATACATGGAGCTCTTGATAAAAGGTCAATTTCTTTCTCCTAACAAGCAGCAGCCAAAACACCCTACAAAAATTATCCTCAGACCAGGCTATATGAACATAGTAAGGCCTCAAGAACCTCGAAGGTGGCAAGTTTCAGATAACAAGTCATATAACTTTCTTACAGAAGTTAGTACCATGAGAGATGAGAGAAACCAGACATACAAGCTATGAAGGTAAATTAAGACATTTAAGAAAGGACTTTAGAGAAGAAGATGATCTTTCTTGAAGATCCAGTACTGATTTGAGAACTAATAGCATTGCAATATAGGTTGGCCATGGGTGCAGCCCTCATCAGCAACTCAACTCTTATTCAACTCTTACATGGAATCAGAATGTTCCAAAGGCTGAGAGTATAAATGTGGAGAACACCAGATCTGAATCCTCGGCACTGGCTCCATGCACCCATTCTTCCCTGATTTGCATGAGCCAGGTATTATTGCTTATTATTCTTAGTGCACATATTTATTTAAGCATGTTTGATGACAGAGAAGTAGAATGTATTAAAATAGCTTTGGAAGAACACAAATTATTATATATATATGTATATATATATAGCATGTGCCAAATATATATATTAAAGAACCTTTTATTACAAAAAGTAGAAAGCTAGGATTTCTAGAATGCTTTGTTTTCTATTTACTACCACCACCCCAAATAAGCATTTGTTAAGCATCTGCAAAATCTCCCAGGGTATATTCATGTTTCCATATTTTTGATGTTGGCTCTTCTCTTGCCCACCTGGCTATTGCATCCTTACCTGTTAGCTCAGGTGTCAGCTCCTCTGAAAAGCCTTCCAAATCCCACCCTTATTCCATCTACCTCTTTTACTCAGAGTAGAAGAGGCAGAGTTGGAGGTCCCCTGTGTGTTCCCATGATACACTGAGCATAATCACACTGAAAATTTGGTTCTGTAACTGATTTGTCTGGCACCACGTCTGACCAGTTAAACGTTTGCACATCACCCATTGCAGGTGAGCTTCATGGAATGTTGAACAAGGGAGGATAACAAATAAGAGTAAACACCATGAGCCACTTGGCTTTTGAGGTATCAGAGCTCTTCCTATTGCTGGGCTTGTTGGTTTTGTCTTTTTTTTTTTTTTTTTCAGCTAATGAACATGCTCTCAGTTCCCACATCATCTGAATATTCACCAATTGCTAATCAATGAAAATGTTGTCATGCCTTCCTTTATCTCCAAAATAAATAACTAAAAGAACTGGTAGCAAAATGTTGCCCCTTTTCTCCTTTTTCTGATTAAATATTATTTTTATGACTAAAAATAATATATATTCACTATTGTACTATATAAAATTCAGATACTCAAGGAGAAGAAAATACAGATCAGGGATATTCTCCACACCCAGATATAATTAATTAGTTATTATTTCAGTATCTACCTTTCCAGATACTTTTCTATGCATATACATTTAAGAAGTAATGGCTCATGACATATTTACCATTTTAATCTTCATTTTGTAATTATGACCATTTTCATATATTTTTGATTGTATAATATACACATATGCAAGTATATACATATATCATTGTATTTATGTCTATATAGTATTTTATTTTATTTTATTTTATTTTTTTGCGGTACTAGGGATTGAACTCAGGGGCATTCTACCTCCGAGCTACACCCCCAGCCCTATTTTTTTTATTCCTTATTTTGAAACCAAGTCTCACTAAGTTGTGGAGTGCCTCACTAGGTAGCTGAGGCTGGCCTCGAACTATATAGTATTAATTGAGTGATTATCTTAAGTGATTTAAGTAATCAGTTTTTGTTTTCTGAGTCCTTTTTATTTTATATTTTGAAATAAGGTCTTGCTAAGTTGCTGAGGCTGGTCTCCAACCTGTAATCCTCCTGTCTCAGCCTCCCAAGTACTAGGATTATAGGTGTTTACTACAGCACCTGGCTACTTATTTTTAATATTTTTTTTTCATTTTTTTCACACTGTGAATAAGAGGGTCATTAAGTATTTGGCACATGCACCTATGAGTACTTGTCTAGTTATTTCCCAAGGATAAATCTTAGAGGTAAAGCTGTTAGGTCAAAGAGTGAAAAAGTATTTCCTATTGTAAGGTCTTTGAATTATATCATCAAATTCTCCTCTAAAAAGAAACAAAAACTAACATATCCATAAAAGTATGAAATGACCCATTTCCTAAAATATGACCAACACTGTGGGTATTACCAGTCTTTTGTTTGTTTGTTTGTTTCCAGAGCAATTTATTCATTAAAATCTATTCAGTATGCCATCAACAGTTCTCCTGTGTGTGTTGTGCTGATAAATAGATACTGAGAAGATTTAACAAGTTCATAATTTAGTAAGTCTGAATTCATTTTCACCACATGGTATTGTACATGGTCATCTGCTGAAACAGATTTCTTTTTAGTCTTTGGTTCTCCCCCCCAAAAAATGTGACATCTCTATTATTTTAATTGACATTGCTTGATTTCTAAAGAGGAATAACAATATTCTGGGACTTTAATATATGCTATAAGAAAATACAAAAAACATAGGAAAAGAGAAACCAACACTAGGGCAAAATAGGGTCAGCACTGTTGCAGGAAAAGGGGGACAAGCAGAGCCTTGCCTCGCAGCTGTTGTATTTTCTTTTTCTCATTAGTTTCAGATACTTGATAACTTTTACAACAATTTTGAACGTCCAACCCCAATTAGCATTTTTTGCGAAATGAGTTGAATATGCAAGTTACATTTAAGGATGTGGGTATGTGTTTGCTCTAAAACACACAATCTATTTTCAGCTTTAGGACAAGGCTCAAGGACAAATTCATCAGATGAGCTTGAAAAGGCTGATAAATGTTTCATCAGGCCACCGCTGAAGTAAGTACTACTAGACTTACGTACTTATGCTAATTTCCCAAATCCCACTGAGCCCTTTACATTTGATCATATTTGTTTGCCTCATTGCTTTCCCCCAACCGTGAGCCCACAGTCTTCATTTGCCAGTTCCCACATATTCTCAATTCTTTCTTTTTCTTCCCCCTTTCTTCCCTCACTACTTTATTGCAGGCAGCCGACAACTGTAAAAGGCTAAGGTAGGAGTAGAAAGCTTTCCTGCATTCTGCTGAGAATGCTTGCCTTATTAGGAAAAGGGACACTCAATTGAGAACCAGGCTTCCTTCGGTTCTTTGTCAGCAACCTAGGGAGCTCAGGCCTGGGGATGTAGCGAAAAAAGCCAAGAGACAGAGGGCACTGTGACCAGAAGGGATGTGGGGCGTGGACTGAGAGCCACAGCACAGCCCGAGGTTTAAGTAGCAGTAGGTGGAAGTTAGCAGAGTGCCCTGGAGGTAGCAATGGAAGCAGCTAGCTGTGTGCCAGGCACTGTGCTGAGGTCACGACTGGACCACCCTGGTTTTGGTGGCCCTGGGGATTGAACCCAGGGGGCATTCTACCTTCAACCTATACTCCAGTCCTCATTTTTGTTTAGAAACAGGGTCTTTCTAGGTTTCTGAGAATCTTACTAAGTTGCTGAGTCCAGCCTCAAACCTGTGATCCTCCTGTCTCAGCCTCCCAACTACTGGGATTATAGGCATGTGCCACCACACCCAGCTTGAATCATCTCATTTAATCCCATGCCAGTACTGAGCACACAGGTCCCTTAGAGGGGCCCTTTCACAGGTCATGAAGCAGAAGTGTGGGCTGTTGGAGTAGCCCACACAGGTCACACCGAAACACAAACTTGACCTGGCTGACGCCGAGCCTGTGTTCTCCACCTGCAGTACTGTTTTGTTACTGGACTCTCCCAGCTAGTCACAGTCATATTTGGGATCTTAATGAGTGACACCTGGCTCAACGAACATCTAGTTCTAGGAAATTTGCAGAAGATAGATTAAATGAAACCCCACTATATCTGGAGGTACCCCTTAAATCCTGCCAACCTTTTCCCTGACTGATGTCTAAAGACCAATATTAATATACAAACAACCAGGAGCAGTGGCACATACCTGTAATCCTAGCACTTGAGAGGCTGAGACAGGGGTATTGCAGGTTCAGCAACTTAGTGGGGCCCTCTGCAACTTTGTGAGACTCTGTTTCAAAATAAAAAATAAAATAGGGCTGGGGCTCAGAGGTAGACTGCCCCTGGGTTCAAATCCCTAGTACTACAAAAAGAAAGAAAGAGAGAGAGAAAGAGAGAGAGAGAGAGAGAGAGAGAGAGAGAGAGAGAGAGAGAGAGAGAGAGAGAGAGGAAGGTTACACATTATACCACACTCCAGGCTCCAATGGGCTGGGGGGAGGTGAGCCTTCTGGAGATTCTATGTGACCACAAGGACAATGTGCATGACTTGTACAACGTGCTCCCAGGCGTCAGTCATCCACCCCACAAACACCTGAAATGTGTCTCCAGGTGTGACAGGCATAGGGGATACAGCAGTGAACAGGAGACCTGAGAGTCCTCTGCCCATAATAGTTGAAACAAGTAAACATGCAGCATATTAAATAGAAGTGAGTGCAGTGCCAAAGAAGAAAGTTAAAGCAGAGAACGGGGATAAAAAGTATTGGAGGCAGATCTAAAATTTTAGATTAAGTGGCTATAGAAAGTGACATCTGAGAAGGGATCTTAATAAGCAAATGGGAATTAATGTCTTTAAATATGTTCTCAAAAGTTCTTAAAGGAAAAAAAAAGCTATTGTGGCATGTTGAGGTCAGCAGAGCACTGTAAACATTTGGTAAAGGTTTAACAACAAACCTGAGGGTATATTACTTCCAAAGAAATTGGGCTAGAGTTGCTAGATAAAATACAGGATGCCCGGTTGAATTTGAATTTCAGGTTAATAATGAATAATTCTTCAGTGTAAATATTTTCAAATACCTGATGGGACACACTTATATATGAAAAATCTTATTTGTTCATATAAATTCAAATCTAAGTGGGTATCCCACATTCTTACTTGTCAAATATAGTAACCCTAACTTGGGCAAATCAGCACCTCCACTTCTTCATCAGCAAAATATAAGTAAAAACTCTTGTCTGAGGTAGGAGAACACAATTACATTTGTACTTTGAGGCAGAATACATCAAGAATAGGTCAAAAGTTAGAAATAAAATGCAAGTGTAATAGGCACAGATAAAAACTTTCTCAACAAGACCCCAAAAGCACAAGCAACTCAAAGGAAGATCAATACATGGGATTGCATTAAACTGAAGAGCTTCTGTGCAGCAAAGGAAACTATCAAGAACCTCAACAGAGAACCCACAGAGTGGGAGAAAATTTTTGC
>PVLC010038046.1:0-15075 GCA_004027655.1 Graphiurus murinus | reverse complement strand
GCCCTTAGCCAACGGCAGAGTTCCTCCAGAGGGGCTGAGAGCTGAGGCCAGGGCTGGGTTGTGGGGGCCGGGGGTGGGGTGTCCTGGGTCCCTGTTGGGGACCCACCAGCATCTCGAGGAGCCCTTCACTGTCAAGGCAGGGCTGTGGCAGAAGGACCCCCCCCCATCCCCAGAGGGAGGCTTGGTCTCTTTCCCAGCAGTGTCTCCAGGAGAAAGCTGGGTTCATTCCCTGGTACCACCAGGAAAAAAAGAAAAAAAAAAAAAATCACTGCTCATTCAGGCCCTTCCAAGTGTCTAAATCGCATGAGCACATATCTGCAGAACCACAGCGGAGATATTAGATTATTTATAAGAAAGACTCTGGGCTGGGCGCGGTGGGGCGCACACCTGTGCTCCAGTTTGGGGAGACTGTGTTTCAGAATAAAGCATAGAAAGGGATGGGGGTGTAGCTCCGGGTGGAAGGCCCCCTGAGTTGGCGCCCACGTGCCAAAAGGAACCGTGCCAATGAGGTAGGCATCTCCCCCTGCACCCGAATCTCTGGCAGCTCCTCCCGGGAACGAGCTTCCCAGGACCCTCGCGGGCGCGCGCACGAAAACCTCGCCTGGGCATGCGCACTGAGCTTCCCACCTCGCCACGAGTTTTGCTGTGGCCAAAGCAGGCGCAGATCTAAGTTCCAACAGACTTGCAAACATCGCAGAGGCCCCAGTGAGAACCGGAGAGAGTCTGGAAGGCCGGGAGCTAGCAGACCTCACCACCAGTTCCCAAAGGAACGGATTCTAAAAGCTACAGAAAAAGCCTGCGTGGCGATGCACGCCTGTCATTTCAGTACTTGGGAGGCTGAGACCGGAGGAGGGCAGGTTGGAGGCCAGCCTCAGCAACTTAGTGAGACCCTATTTCGAAATAAAAAAAAATTAAAAAAAAAATAAAACAGGGCTGAGGGTGGAGCTCAGAGGGACCATGCCCCTGGGTTCCATCCCAGTAACAACAATAACAACAAAAACTACAGAAGATCAAATTCCCTCCAGTTTCCCGGAAAACGCAGAGGAGGCAGGAAACAGGCGGGCGGGCTCTGGGGAAGGAAGCGGTGGTCTCCAGGAGGCGGCAGGCGTTCTCTGAGAGAAAGTCATTCCATGCTAAGCTCATTTCCTGTTTTGACGAGCTTCACCAGCGAGGCCGATTAGGGGAATGCCCCAGAAAGTGGTGCTGGCTTTCAGTGAAGCATCTGCAAACCTCTCACCGCGTCCTAGAGCTGAGGTACAAACCGCCGGCCAGGGGCGCCATGCCTGGGGCTTGTGGTGGGCAGGACAGCCACCCCCAGAGGCCAGCTCCTCTGGGTGTCAGCTCAGCCCTGCCAGCCCCTTCCGATGGCCCCGCTAGCCAGGTCTCCCGGGGGTCTTGGATGGACCCATAGCTTGGGGCTTCCCGGGCCCCGACACGGGTGGTTTGAAACGGTTCTCTGAGACTCCGCGCTGAAGGCTGAGGGCCCCGAGGTGACCGTGTCAGCCTGGGGTTGGACACCAAGAGTGCCCTCGGGAGGGAGCGGGGATGATTCTCCTGGAGAGAGGCAGGGCTCTGGCCTTTGTTCTGTCTCACGTGCCATTTTAACAAGTGCAAACTGCCAGGTCCCTGGTTCACCTGGATGCCCCGGGGAATCCAGATGAAGCCCATCAGAACCAGCGTGATGAGCTCTGTTTCGTCTAAAAACACAGTCCACTGTGGGGTAAAAGGTCAACGTGCGTGTGCTTCGGGCTGAGCAGCTGTCAGCACGGGGAAGCCACGCCTGCAGGTTTTAACTCTGTCCGTCCATCACCTTAAGCTCTTTCTTGGATGTCAGGCAGTAGACGTCCCTCTTAGGGGCCTGCGATGAAGACCAAATACAGTCCGAACGGGTAAAGTGCTTTGAAAAAGGGAAAGCTCTGAAATTCAAAATAGTATGATTCTTTGTCGTAAGGTGTTTTCCCTCCAACCAAAAAAAAAGAAAGAAAGAAAAGAAAATCCGACAGCCTGAGTGATAAGCTGAAAATGATTCAGCTTTGCC
Organism: Graphiurus murinus; assembly: GCA_004027655.1. NCBI lineage: Eukaryota > Metazoa > Chordata > Mammalia > Rodentia > Gliridae > Graphiurus > Graphiurus murinus. The sequence goes on along the minus strand of PVLC010038046.1, from coordinate 13,037 downwards.
CTCTTTTCTCTATCCCCAACCCCAAATTGGTTGAGCCTGCAAAGCCACCTCCTCCGACCCGTTTCAAAAGGGACTCCCCCCACGGGGTCCCTTCTGATCCTCTGCTTTTCCAAACGTTTTTGCTCAGTCCTAAATTCGTGGATCACAGTCATTAGATAGTGACTCAAAAGCCCCCTTTCCAGGGCTTGGGTGTCCCCAGAGGCAAACACGGTGAGCCAAAGGGCACAGGCCGCAGTCTGGGACTTTTGCAGGGAATTCTTTTGAATCCTATAGAGCTCCATGCTTTGAAAACCTGTTCCCTTTCCTGCTGCGTAAGCCCTGGCCCCACAAGCAGATGCAAAACAACTGCAGGGGTGGGATAGGAGGGCAGGCCCTCGTGAAAGTAACAGAGAGAGTAATCTCAAACTTCTTCCAGGTTCAGCATAATTCCAGTAAAGGATTCACAGAAGAAACCAGAGGCTGTATTCTCCCATGGAACTTTCCAGGATATTGTCTTCTCGTGAGATTTGTGTTCTTTTCTGAGCTACTGCTACAAGCCACATCTGGATGTTTACATTTAAATTAGAAAGTCCACAGGACATGGAGGCACACGCCTGTAATCCCAGTACTTGGGAGGCTGAGACAGGAGGATTGCAGGTTCGAGGTCAGCCTCAGCAACTTAGTGAGACCCTGTTTCAAAATAAAAAAATAAATAAATAAATAAAGAGAAGCTGGGTGTGGTGGCACACACTTGTAATCCCAGTACTTGGGAGGCTGAGACAGGAGGATTGCAGATTTGAAGCCAGCCTCAGCTACTTAGTGAGGCCCTGTTTCAAAATAAAGAATAAAAAATGTAGCTTGAAGGTAGAATGCCCCTGGGTTCAGCCCCCAGTACCACAAAAAAATAAAAATAAAAAGGGATGGAGATGTAGCTCATAGGTATTATTCCTCTGAGTTCAATCTCTAGCACCAAACACACACACACACACACACACACACACACACACACACACACTGGAGACTGACAGGGAGTCCTGGGATATGCCTGTAAATACCCTCTTGGGCCAGGTTCCCAGGAGAGTCAGGCCATCCTCCCCTGGGGAGTCTCAGATCCCAAGACCTGAAGGACAGATTTTGGAAATCAGAGCATCTGCGCAAAATGCCTACGGTGAACAGCCAGCACCACACTCCTTGGCAATTGTTGGACAAAGCCCGCCGGAGGTGGTGACCGGTGCTGGAAAGGTAGAGCAGAGTTGATCCCACCCCCTGCCTCCTGTCCACAACGGGCCCCAAAGAAACCTTTATGGGATGAGGAAGGGAGGGGCTGGACGTGTGGAGGGGGGAGGGAGGAGAGAGGATGGAGGTGGGGGAAGCTTGAGGTTGGTGGTGATCTCAGGGTTAGAGGTCATGATCAAGGTGGTCATAGAAGGGGCTGGATTCCTGGATTCCTGGATTCTTCCCCAGTGTCAGCCTGCCAAAACTGATTCTAGAGAGTTGGTCTAGAGACACAGAAGTATGAGGAACACAGCTGGGCGCGAAGAGATTCCAGCTCAACATACTTTTTTTTTTTTTGCACGGAGGATGGAACCCAGGGGCATTCTACCTCGGAGCTCCACCCCCAGTCCTATTTTTTATTCTTTATTTTGAAACAGAGTCTCACTAAGTTGCAGAGGGCCTCACTAAGTAGCCGAGGCTGGCCGTGAACCTGCGATCCTCCGGTCTCAGCCTCCCAAGGACTGGGATGACAAGCGTGCGCCACCTCGCCCGGCTCCAACACACTTTTGAAGATGTTGTGGTGAGCACAGGGAGCTTTACGTGCGGCCTTAGAGAACCCACCTCGAACACAGTGTGGTGTCTTTTTAGACTGGCGTTTTATATGGTAAATAAGCAAACAATTCTGTTTTCTTCGGTCTTGCTTTGCCACAGGAGGAGGGACTGAGGCACAAGAGGCTGGCCAGGTTAAGTGGGGAGCCAACCCCAGTAGAACATGGACAAAATAAGGCAGACGCCTCGCCGGTGAACGTGGCGACCCGCCTTCTGGCTGTCACCAGCCGGCGAGGGGTTGAGGTGCTGGCGGGGGCCGAGTCCTGATTTTTCTGTGTCTGTGTCATTTTCGATCACGTGCGTCATAGAGCTTCCTGTTTCATCTCCTAGTTATTCTGAAACAAGACCATGCATGAAAAACACAGGTCACTGCCAACCACACTGAGAGACAGTCCCTCCCGTCCCTGGGAACCGAAAAGGAAAGACTTCAGAAACGCCACCGCGAGCCGGGGCATCCAAAGGATCAGCAACTGTTCACACGGAGATAGCAAAAATCCCAGGTGGCCATGATGATGTGCGGAGTCCACTTAAAAATAAGGCGGCCGGGCGTGGTGACGCACGTCTGTAATCCCCGCACACGGGAGGCTGAGACAGGAGGATCACAGCCTCAGCAAGTAGTGTGACTCGTCAGCCTAGCGAAACCGTTTCCAAATAAGAAATGAAAGGTATTGCTCAAAGGTAGAATGCCTATGGGTTCCATCCCCAGTACCATAAATAAATAAATAAATTGCAGAAGAACCGGGGGCGGTGGTACATGACTGTAACCCCAGTATTTGGGAGGCTAAGACAGGAGGATTACAGATCCGAGGCCAGCCTTGACAACTTAGCAAGACCCTGTTTCACAATATGAAAAAAAAAAAAAAAAAAGAGAAAAGAAAAGAGGCTAGGGGTGGAGCTCAGAGGTAGAAGGCTCCTGGGTTCAATCCCCAGTCCCCACAAAATAAAAATAAGAATAATTCAGAAGATATCCAAAAGGCAAAGTTCCCCAGAAGCCCACAGCTCTGTTGGGGGCTGCCCGGGGTGTTTACTGAGACGCTCAGGCCGGTTCTGACCTCTCCGTCGGGTCTGACTTCTGGTGGGCCCTGACACCACCCCTCCTCGTGTGTTTTTACTGGTTTGGCTAAAGAGTATCATAGGACTTACAAGACCACCCAAGCCACACTTGGTGCTCTCTTCCCCCAAAGAGACCTGGTGAGCAGGATTCTAAGTCGGGGGGATTCTGCACCTTGCACCCCTCTCCTCTCCACATCTCGCCAGGAGAACTGCAAACCCAGCATCACAGAACAGTCACCCTGGGCTCCTGTGAGCTTGTGCCCAGCAGCCTCGGGGAGAAGAGAAGGAAAGATGAGATGCACCCCAGATCCCAGACACCCAGGGCGCCCAGGGTGGGCCAAAGAGCTCCAGGAAGACCGCGATTCTATTAATAACGCCTCTGCCCTAGACCCCAGTGCGGCGGGCCTTCCAGGCTGCACCCCCCACTTGCAGATTCTTCTCAGCTTTTCCAAAAAAAATGAGAGGTTCTTCCCCAGGACAGAGAGGGGCAGATCCAGAAATTCCGACGGCGCTACGTCCCCAGAGTCTACACCTTGAGCTGCCCCTCGAAGCCAGCCAGCCTTGTGCTTAAATCTGCTGCTCAGACACACTGAGCGGGCGGGGAGCCGTGTTTCCTTGGGAGGAAGGTCCAAACATTCTCTCCGGGCGGCGCTACTGATGGCTGGAGGAGGATTGAACCGCTCAAAGTCTCCCCGGACGTCCTGCTGTCCTGTCCACACGCCACCTACCTGAGGTACAACCCTGGGTTCCCCCTGGACACCAGAGCACCCCACTTCCTCTTGCTAATGGCACACCATGTTCTGTAAAATGGGAGGAAGGGGTATGATTTTTGGAAAAGCTCCATCTCGCCCCAAGAGATTCATTCACAATGCACCACAGCATACAAAGGACGTGCGACGTTAGGAAGCCAGGAAAGCTGCGTAGATTAGCTTACTGTGTGCTTCCTGGTCCCGCCAGCCTTCCCGGCAGGGCTCTGCTGAGGGGTGTCAGGAAGTGCCCCCCAGGGCGGCCTGGCGATGCCCCCTCCTCTCAGAGGGGCTGCAGGTCCCCTGGCTCCCGGCCCTGGCTGTCAGGACATGAGGCCGTGGTGAGGGCCTCTCTACTCTGTAAAACTCTGCTCTGTTCCTCCCCAAGGTCTGATTGATCCGCGTGCATTAGCTGATTCGCACAAACCCTGCAGCATTTATTTTCTCCAAAAAGCCCCCGTGTGCTGGCGGCGGATACTTACGCATTCTGGAAGAAGGACACCCAGACAAGGCCGTCCGGAACACCCGCTTTCAGCTCTGCCTGCTGAGCTCTCTCTTCTCTCCTCCCTTTCCCCCGGGGTTGGGGATGGACCACTGGGCCTCATTTCACAATAGGCAAGCGCTCTGCCACCGGTGGGCCAGCATTTCCTATCGTTGTTACACTCTGACATCTGGGCCCGGGCTGTGTCCGCAGCGCCTTCCTGGGTGGGCAAGGAGAAAGGAGAAGTAAGGGACACCCCAGCGGCTGCCATGGAGGCATGGCAGTGGAAGCCCGGTGCCTGAGTGTCACCACCGACTCCGCTGCTCACCTCCCCAGGACAGAGTGCTGGCCGCAGCTGGCACACTGCCCTGAGGACCGAAATCCCAGCGTGAGAGAGGTCACGGCCTTCAAGGCACCTGACCCACCCGTGGTTTTACAGGAGAAGAAAGCGAAGCCGCAGAGCAGAGGGAGTGTGTAAACTCCCCAAGGTCACCTTGGAGGAGCCGCAGCTGGGACCACGACCCGGGTCTTTCCCGCCTGGTTTCTGTGGACTAGCGGCCAAAGCTGAGGTTTTGAACTCTGGCTTTCTACCCCAGGCTTTTACATGGCTGAATCAACTTCCCAGGCTCATTGTTGAAGAAACCCAGGACAGCCACCTAGAGACGATGAAAGGTTTGCCCGGAATCCCAGGCGGACCGCACGTGTGGCTTCCCATGTGGCTGCACCCCCGGGAGGGCGCCCGTCACTGGAGGGCCACTGCCGCTCCTGCCCCGTGAGCTGTTTAGTCAGCTCGCTCAGTGCTGTGGCCCGACCTACAGGAAGAGAAACGTCGCTTGCTTAGGGATCTGGAGACATGAGTCTCTACCTGTGGTCCATTTTATGCCGGCTGCCAAGCAGGAGCCGGGGCTGCAGGTACTCAAGGAATGATGGTGGGGAGGAGAGACGGAGAGACGGAGAGACAGAGAGAGACAGAGAGAGAGAGAGAGAGAGAGAGACAGAGAGAGAGGAAGGGAGAGAGAGGCTAAGAGCCAGATGTTGCAGCTGGGCAAGGGTGAGATGGAACACACACACGCACACGCACACATATGCACACACACACACATACACACAAACACGAATGCACACACTATACATGCACACACACATACACACACGCACACATACACACACACACATACACACACACATACACACACACACAAACACGAATACACACACATACACACATGCACACACATACACACACGCACACATACACACACACATACACACATACACACACATGCACACATATACACACACATACACACAAACACGAATGCACACACTATACATGCATACACACGTACACACACACACATACACATACACACACATATACATATACACACATACATACACACACATACTGTATCCAGTCACACACACACACACCCCCCGCAAGGGACCAATGTGCTCTAAACGCGGCTACCTCTGGAGCCCGAGGCCCAGGGGACGTCTTCCACGCCAACTCTGACCTAAGTCTCGCTCCTCCTGCAGGCCTGTCTCTAACTCGGGGGCCAGCCGTCAGTTCTCCCCACGGCACACAGCTCCCCACTCCCCCCAGATTGGAGGGACGGAATACAAGCCCTCCTCGGGACCCGAATGCAGCTCAGACAGTCTTCTGGGTGCCCCCAAAGAGCCCCCCAAATCACCCTCTTTCTGCGCCCGGCCGTGTGGGCTCCGTCGGATTCTGACGGCGTCGGGCGTCTCCCCCTTGAGGTTTCAAAGTGGTGGCGGGCGAGGATGGGGCGGCTCGGGAATGCCAAGGCGTGCAGCTCCCAGAAGGCCACGGTTTTGTTTTTGTTTTTGTTTTTTTTGCGGTACTGGGAATTGAACTCAGGGGCATTCTACCCCTGAGCTACACTCCCAGTCCTATTTTTTATTCTTTATTTTGAAACAGGGTCTCACTAACTTGTGGAGTACCTCACTAGGTAGCTGAGACTGGCCGCGAACCCGGATCCTCCGGTCTCAGCCTCCCGAATGCTGGGATGACAAGCCTGTGCCACCACGCCCGGCTGGCCACGGTTTTTATTCCTCAGAAAACATCAGTTGCTAGCGCGGACTCTCTGGGTGAATGAGGAGGCATTGGTGCCAGTGGAGAAGCCAGGGCGGCAGATGGAGGCTGCGGGCTGCTCTCGCCGTCTCTGGTGGGGGCTCCTGCGTCCAGAGCAGACCAGTCTTGGAGCCTTTGAGGGAACGTTGCCTCCGGGAAGCAGTTTCTGCCAAGTGCTCTGCACATCTGCGCGTGGTTCAGAAAGAGCCTGTGTCACCATGGGGGGGACTTTCCGTGCCCCTATCGCACAGCATGTGTCTGTCCAGGACACCCCAACACCTCAGGTCCTTTTGGCACTGATGGATCAGCTCCTGCCCGCTGGATGGTGGTAGGGCTCCCACCCGCCGGGCTTCTCGGGCTGGTGCATCCGGATCACCTCTCAGCAGCCCGGACCTGGGTGCTGGGAGCTCAACACCTTGCAGGTGAAGGGTGATAGCAGCTTGGTGGCATGCCCTGCGGCCTCCTGGGACAATCGGGAGCTCCAGGTGGTTCAAACACCTGCCCCCTACCGTAAGGATCTCACAGGCTGGCCTGCCTTTGGGATACCGAAAGATACCGCTCACACCCCTCTGCCTGTACCAAAGGTGGGAATAGCTGAGTCCCAGCCCAAGGGCCAGCCCTCCCGGCCCCTCCTGCTCTAAATCTACCAAACCTCTTGCCATGGCCTCCTGTCCCATCTGTTAGACAAAACCCAGGTCTCAGAGAACGAGGCCTCACCGACATCTCAGCAGATTTCTACTACGCCCGACATCGTCCAAGGCCCAAATTACAGATAACCTTGCCGTGTCGGCTTTGAGAAGTGAGGGCCTTCGAAAGGCTGGTACCCCCCGTCCTCGGGGTGTGCGAGGGACACAGGAAGGGGATCTCAGCTTCAGGTTCGACCCACAGCAGCTCACGGCTGAGCATGGCGAGGGACCAAGGCCCCGAGAAGGTGTTAGAGACGCCGCCCTCGGGCTGAGCCTGGGTCCTCTCATCTGGACCCTTGGGGGCGGGCCCCGAGGTGTGTGTTTCCACAGCGCCCAGATGATGTAGACGGACACAGGTGCCGCAGGTGGCCCGAGGTATCTGCTCCTATGACACTCCCAGCGTGGGCCGTGGGCTCAGTCCCTGTTACCACAGTGATCGCTGGTGGCTGTCTCTGGGTGTTTATGGTTTAAGCAGCTGAATCCAAGCTCCTACCTGAGGGCTCTCGTCCGAGAACCCCCTCGCTTGAGGGAGCCCCCCGAGACGTTCAGTACATTCTAGGGGTGAGCTCGCAGGGGCATGGTGGCACCATTCTTCCTTTAATCCCCTTTCTGGATGTTACCCATCTGCTCAGCAAGCTTGAGGCTGAGACCTACACCGGTAATGTCTCCCCACATCAAATTTCTCTCCCATCCAGGCTTCACCCCCTTCCGTTCCTTAGCTTGTGCAGACCCTGACCAGCACCTTTCTCAAGCAGGAGGGTGGAAATGTCTCCCCCAGCTCCACGTCCCTCGCCCAAGGAGGAGCGGCAGGCACCAGGCTCACGGGACACTGTGCTCAGGCAGAAAGCACCAGCCAGGCGCTCACGACTCACAGCCGGGCAGGTAGGAAGCCACAGACGGCCAGGCCAAAAAAAAAAAGAAAGTTGAAAAAAAAAATAGTTTGTTTATCATTTTAAAAACTAACCTCATACAGGAAGTATGAAAAAAAGAAGAAGAAAGAAGAAAAAAAACCCAGGCTACGAAGCTGGAAATGCACATTTTGTTCCAGTTAAACTGTGTTTTCCTCAGTTTCCCTATCGACCTCTGTGGGGGTGGTGGGAAGAGGAAGGGTAAGGCGCTGGGGCAGGCTGGGGACTTGTAGGGAGAGGGCAGAGAAGGTAACAATAATGCAGGGGTCACGGGTTCTCCAGACGCAGGGTGGGACCAGCTCCCCACGCAAGGCCCAGAGACAGGGGAGAACACCCGGACCCTCCCATGCCGCTAGCTCGCCGGCCCCCCGCCCCGGCTCTGCCCTCCAGGGGCAAGAGTTGCGAGACATGGCTACCTCCCCCCTGCGCTCCTCCAGAACCTCGGGCCTGCCAGCATTTGTCCAGGGGACACCTGTCCCCAGCCTGCCCTTCAGGACCCCAAGCCCTGACCCACCTGCTCTGGTCTGATGGCATTCACAGGAAGTCCCCCCACACCCCGAGGTGGCCAGGGGCGAGAGCTGAGCCCGCCCCAGAGCCACCTGCCGGAGGACAAATGCGGCCCAACGAGACTTTTGAAAACTGAGGCCGGGGATTCACAATTTCCCTGAGGATGGGAATGGAGAAAAACAGTGGCACACAGGGACATTCCCTCTTGCACAGATCCAAACGGTAGAATAGGAAATAGGAATCTTCCTTCCCCAAGTTTAAAAGCAAAACAAAACGAATAGAGGCACTATAAAGTAGGCACACCCTGAAAAGATACCAGCCGGAGGACTTGAAGTCATTGCCATTGCTGTCAAAGAAAGCAATTAGTCAAGAAAGAAAAGAAAGAGAAAAAAAAAGCTCTGTACACCCAAATCTCAAAATAGAACCAAAACCTGCAAATCATACTCGAGTCTCTTGTACTACACTCCTGTTCTAGCCTGCTGCTGAAAAGGTTAATAATTTTCCTACCGAAACCGAATGTGGGCTGTGAAGCAGCATTAACATGAAGAAAATTTCCCCGTGGCTGCTAATTTATTATCACCAAAGCCATCGAGTTTCAGTTTGAGTTATTTGTATTTATTTGTGAAAACAAAGATTAGATAAGTAGAAACATAAACCCCATCCTAATTATTGTCCTGGAATATCTGATTTTTAAGACCAAAAAAAAAAAAAAGAAAGAAAGAAAGAAAGAAAGAAATACAAGACCCTCTTATACACACACACAGAGCACAAGAAGTCAAAACAACAGAGGTGAGGGGGAGGATGCTTTTAACTCAGTCTATTTTAAAAAATGTTTTGTCTCATGTAAAACATTAACATTTGTTTGCAGGCTGTCAGGATACAAGAGTGGATGTGTACCTTGAGTTGTTGAAATTTTTGTCAACTGTATTCCCAGGTAGAGAATCTTAAAAAAAAAAAAAAAAAAAAAAACAGACTCTAATTTTTGTTTTCCATCTGCAACAGTGTAGTAACTGACAGCCATATAATTCAACGTGGAAGGCTTGGGGGAAACAGGGAAATTAAATTCTGCTTTAAAAGATCCAATCATGCGCTTTGAGATCGTTCTGAGCAGGGGGGAGTCTGGGGAAAGCACGGGGTTTAGGTGCAGAGCTGGCTTCTGACTCGGCTGGGTCTCAGTGCCAGGTGAGCTGGCTGTTTTCTAAAGTTTTAAAAGAAATCCAAACATGAAGTAGTTAATGAGATACAGGCTGCTCTTTGTCTATTTCTATCACAGCATAAACACCAGAATGAAAAAAAAAAAGAAAAACAGCATGCAAAAAAAAAAAAAAAAGACCTTCAGTGGTCTCACATCACCGAACAAACTGTTTTTCTACCTATTTTGTGTTGCTGGCTTTTGTTATCAACCCAATCGGCAAATTGTGGCCAATTTTGTCATGGTGTAAGCAGACATTTTGTTCCCAAACTACTTTCAACATTTTAGCTACCAAATACAGTTTATGAGAAAATGAACAAGCCATGATGTAAACAGAAAAGGTGCCTCTCTGTAACAAATTAACCCCTTTTAAGACTAAAAAGCCAGTAAATATATATATACATACAAATCTTGAACAACAGAATTCTTACAAATCTGAATTCTAAAACAACCTAATAAGTCTTTCCTGCAAAAAAAAAATAATAATAATAATAATTAATGATTAACTTACTGATTGGATTTTGAAACCAGCTGACATTTCCCTGGTTCTAACCACTGAAGTACTATGAAACTTGTTTGTTTGGTTTTTTTTTAATAATACAGTATGTCATTTCTGATTTACAAAAAAAAGAGAGAGAAAAGACACACACCAAATCGTGTTTGAAAAAACCCAAGACTCCAAGGGGGTCAACTGAACTGAGCTAAGGTAGAATCATCGGTTAAGCAGTTATTTACTACTGAAAATAAATGACACCCACGTAGTTCGTGCTATATATTAATATTGAAACCAAATAGCAGCCTTACACCGCAAATCATTTCATAAAAAAAGTAATAATAATGGAACTTAGTTAAAATGAAAATGCAGGGTTTTATTTAATAAAATAGTAATTCCTGAGGTCAAAATTAGGGGAAGCTGAGGTGGTTTTTGAAAATTCGTCTTGCTGAATTACAAAAACAAATTGAAAATGAAAAAAACAAAACAAAACAGTGAGATACTCCTTCCTAAAGATTCAAGAAGGACTCCTCGGGAGAAAAGCCGAATTTCTGAGAGAGGGCTGAAGAGAAAGCTCTCTGCCTGTAGCCCTCCCTCAAGGTTGGAGGCACAGCAAATATGTACAACATTTTTAGCCTTTTCAAATACCAGCATGCCCACACACTGTCTCAGATAAACCAAGGAGAAAAATGACACATTCTGAAACCATTTTCTGAAGCTTCTTTTCCTGATAACACGGAGGCGCTTACAATCAAATTAATGAGTTTCTGAAAAGCCCAAATCGAGTGACCATGAAGAGACAGAGCCCGGCACAGCAGCCCACGAACCTTCTCGATCTTTTAGGAGCTCCCTGCCGCACTCCCTGCCTCTTCACGTTAGAAATAAGCCACGCCGTTTTCCACCTGTACTTTAGAAAGAAACACTGCTCGGTGCTTTGGCTAATTAAACTGAGGAAACGCTTTGGGAAAACACCAGTAAAGTCAGCACAGGGGACCTCTGACTTTGGGCAACTGAAAAACTAGTTCATTCTTTTCCCCCAAGTTCTTTGCACTTAGGTATTTTCAGTCTCTTCATACTCGAACATTCAAGTAGTAAAGGAAACACCCACAGGGCACAAGTCATCTTTTCTTCTGAAAGTAGATCTCTTCGTAAACACATTCCCCCCAGCAAATAAACAGAAAAAAAAAGAAGGAAAAAGAAAAGAAAAAAAAAGGACCAGAAAACAAACAAACAAACAAAAAATTCAGGGAGAGGACTGAAAAGAATTCATACTAGTGGACAGAAAGCTGAGCATGAATGGGGACTTTAAATCACTAAGACAGGGGAGGCACACTCATGAGTGGTGAGCTTCAAAGCGTCTCAGGGAAAGGTCGCATCGTTGCTGGTAAACTCCAGCCGGTGACGGCATGGTCCGCCGGAGGCACACACGTGTGATTCAGAACTCACACTCCCGAGTTCGTCCTCTCTGCGTTGGGAGGTTGCTGGCACCCCTCTCAGCCAGCAGCGGGACCCGCACGAAGACAAGAGCATTCCCAAACAATCCGGCGCTACAGCCTTGAGACAAGGTGGAACTGACTTGGACAGGAATGAGGGGCTCCCGGGTCCCCCTCCTTGGTTGCTTGGGAGACATTTCTGGGTGTGAGAATTTGGATGGGAGAGCACACACCCTGTCTTCCCCCAGCAAACCTGAATACCAGGGCTCAGAATGCAGCCTCGCTCAAATACTGTCACTCCTACAAAGCCACGCGGGTCCCTCTCCCCCGATGTGACACCCGGGAAACGGAGACTTTAGTCATCTGGAAAGAGTGAACCATGACAGGGCTTGAAGCGCCTTCTTCAGAACTCTTGGTCTTTTTAACTTGGTTTCACCACAACAGAAAGGCCGTGTCCCCATAAGCTCAAGTTCACCTCCATGATCTCTGCTGCCCGGGAATTTCTCAAGAGCAGGGGAACACAGCGCCAAAGTTCTCACTGAACCTTTAAAAACAAACAACAAACAAAAAACAAAACAAACAAAAAAAAAACCCCTGCTTGTTCTGCAAGCGTGTGAATCAACTGGGAACTCTCCTACTGTTAAAACTTAATGTTTTTAGCACAATTGCTTCATGTACAACCTAGCTTATCTCTCCTTCCTCTTTCTCACAAAATGCACTTGTTAACACCGAGTCTTGAGCCTTTGCTCTTCGGAGAGGCGAACCTGGGTGTAAGTAAAATCTAGCTTTCCGCCCACTTAGCTTTTTACTTGTAGTCACACTATTATATCTGAAATGATAAGTTTTGTGAAAGCAATCTGCCTTTAGAGCTCAGGGCTGGCTCAACTGTAAAATTAAAATTTCAAGTTTTTGTTTTGTTTTGTTTTGTTTTAGGAAGGAATCATAATTTTTCAGAATCTAGAAATAACTGCAATTGGGGGACAGGGGGAGAAGCCAGACAGAAACACCCAGAAATCTGAATTCTTGCCCTGGAAATGAATAACGGTCTCTCTCACATTTCATTTTCTCTTTTTTTTTTTTTGGTAAAGAAAATGAAATTAATTTCTGGTGATAAAATTAAAAACATACCAAGTGTTACAAATTGAAAATATTAAATACATTTAATACTCATGTACCCAAGCAGACACAGAAAGGCACATTGCCTTTCTTGTACTCTGAAACCAGCCCACGGTGCTAGTGTCACGGTGAGCTGGCAAAATCCACGGCGTCTGGGACACCCCGAAAGGACGATTTGGGTGACCCCAGCAGAGCTGAGTGGTTCTCCTCTGCCAGGGTCTATGAGTACAACCGAAAGACATCGTCAATACCCCGGGCCCCGGAGGAGGAGGTTTCTGAGAGCCATCTAAACCTTGCACTGAGTTGGCCTGCAAGCTGTTAAATTAGCTGTAGGTGCCCGGCAATCTCTTTATCAAAGCCAGCTGAAAACAAAACCGAGAGCAACAGCTTGTGGTTTCAGAAAAATGTATTTACATGAAGTATATTTTAAGGGAGTTCGATCCGTAGGCACGATGTCATCTCTGATGTGCAGAAGGTTTGACATTTAAAGATATCATATCAGAGGTTGTCAGATTTAGCCCCGG
>PVLC010038045.1:0-14976 GCA_004027655.1 Graphiurus murinus | reverse complement strand
ATAAGAAATCTATAAATTGAGAAAAGATTGCAAAAGCAGCAAAGATAAACCTAAGATCAGGGAAATTATGGGAAGGGAAAATAGCAAAGAAACAATGAGCTACCACAGTCCCACAATAACAGAACTCACCAACACACAAAATGGCAGAGATTACCAGAACAATAATTCAGGTCTGTTGTTTGTTTTGTTTTTCTTTTTTGGGGGGGGGGGGGCATTCTACCTCCGAGCTATACCCCCAGCCCTATTTTTTATTCTTTATTTTGAAACCGGGTCTCACTAAGTTGCGGAGTGCCTCACTAGGTAGCTGAGGCTGGCCTCAAACCCGGATCCTCCGGTCTCAGCCTCCCAAATGCTGGGATTACAAGCGTGTGCCACCACGCCCGGCCTTTTTTTTTTAAATGATACAAGATTTCAGAAAAAGAATGCAGGGAGAGCTGGAAAGAAATAAAGGATCAAATAAGAATCTGACACCCTGGACAGGAATCAAAGAGAAGTCTTGAAGTAAGTGAAAGATGCAGTAATTGAGGTGAAGGCATCAATACAAACTCTAAACAGTAGATTAGACCACATGGAAAATAGAATGTCACTCTTGGAAGATGACCATTCCAAAAATGAAAGCATACTACATAATTTGGAAAAAAAGTTTAACAGCATGAATTGGATATCAACGAGATGTGGGCCAATTTTAATAGAGCTAACCTAAGAATAATAGGCATAGAAGAGAGACTAGAACTTGAAACTAATGGAATAAACTATCTTTTCAAAGAAGTAATATCAGAGAATTTTCCAAACTTAGAGCAGTTGACACACAGGTATGCAAAACATATAAAACCCCCTCTAGACAAGACCAAAAAAGAGGGTCACAATGCCACATAATAATCAAATTGACTAACATAGAACCAAGGAGAGAATCTTAAAGGAAATTAAAGTAAAAGGCCAAGTGACATTTAGAGGCAAACCAATTTGAATCGCTACAGACTTCCCAAACCAAGTCATGAAAGCCAGGAGAGCCTGGAGCAACATATTCCAAACTCTGCAAGAAAATAACTTGCAGCCAAGATTCTCCTACCTAGCAAAACTATCTTTCAAAAGTGATGGGGAAATCAAAACGTTCCATGACAAACAGAAACTGAAAGAATTTATGTCATCCAAACTAGCACTAGAGAAAATACTCAAAGAGATTAACTACAAAGAAGAACTAACAAGTAAATGTCAGAACCAGAGATACAATAATTTCCAGGAAGCAAACAACTAAGCAAAGAAGAAAAAACACTACCTCAAACAGAAGTCAAAACTCAAAATATTAGGAATTAAAAATCATCTCTCGATAATCACACTGAATAAAAATGGCCTCAACTCCCCAATAAAAAGAAACAAGGTGGCAAAATGGATTAAAGCCCATAATCTATCTATATGCTGCCTGCAAGAAACACACCTTACAAGCAAAGATTCCCACAAACTAAAGGTGAAGGGCTGGAGTAAGGTAATCCATGACAATGGAACTCAAGGACAAGCAGGAGTAGCAACTATGATATCAGATAAATTAGACTTCAAGCTAAGCTTATTAGAAGCAACAGAGCAGATCATTTTTTACAAGTAAAAGAAACAACTCAGCAAGAAGAAATAACAGTAGTCAACACTTATGCCCCAAACATAGGTGCTGCCACTTTCATAAAACAAACCCTTTGCGATATAAAGTTTCACATAGATCCCAACTCAGCAATACTGGGAGACTTCAATACTCCTCTCACATCACTAGACTGATCTTCTACATAAAAGGTCAGTAAAGATGCCTCAGACCTAAAGAATACCATAAACCAAATGGACCTATTAAACACATATAGAATATTTCACCCAACTACAGCTGAATTCACATTTTTCTCAGTAGCCCATGGAACCTTCTCCAAAACAGACCACATTCTGGGCCACAAAGCAAGCACTGGCAAAATAAAAAAAAAATGTAACATAATTCCCTGTGTCTTTTCAGACCACAATGGAATGAAACTAGAATCCAAATATAAGAAGACCCAGAGTAACCATGTAAACATATGGAGACTGAACACCACACTGCTGAATGAGGAATGGGTCAAAGAAGAAGTAAGGAGAGAAATTTAAAAATTCCTAGAAACTAATGAAAACAGACACACAACATTATCAAAACCTCTGAGACACCTTGCAGTCAGTACTAAGAGGAAAAGTGATAGCACTGATCGCCCACATAAGAAGAGAAAATCACCAAATAAATAAACTTATGACATAGCTTAAAGCCCTCGAAAAACAAGAACAGTCTAACTCCAAAGCCAGTAGAAGACAGGAAATTATTAAAATCAGAGCAGAAAAAAATACACAAAATCAACAAAACCAAAAGCTAGTTTCTTGAAAAAATAAGCAAGATAGATAAACCATTAGCCAACCTAGCCAAAAGAAAGAATCAACCCAAATTACCAAAATAAGAGATAAAAAAGGTGGTATTACCATTGACAGTGGAAATCCAGAGGATCATCAGAAAACTACTTTGAAAAACTATACTCCAACAACATGGAAAATCTAGAAGATATTGACAAATTTCTAGACATATATAGCCTTCCTAAATTGAGTCAAGAAGATATAGAAAACTTAAATCAATAGCAATCAAAGAGATAGAAACAGCAATAAATAATTTGCCATCAAACAAAAGCCCAGGGAAAGATGGTTTTCCAAGTGAATTTTATAAAACCTTTATAGAAGAACTAATCCCAATACTCCACAAACTATTCCATAAAATAGAAAGAAACGGGACTCTCCCAAACACATTCTATGAAGCCAACATCACATTAACAACTGATGAATTGATTACAAAACTATGGGATATGTATATAATGGAATTGTACTCAGACATAAAGAAGAACAAAATCATATCATTTGCAGTGAAATGGATAGAACTGTAAAACATTATACTAAGTGAGATTAGTCAGACAAAAAGTAAAAAATCGTATGCTCTCCTAATACATGGAAGCTAGGGAGAAAGTGGCATATGAGAGGGACTCTAGACAAAGATGGAAACCTTAGATGAGCAAAGCAGGTGACTTAACTGAAGGTGATGGGGAGGTAGGGGAGGGAAATACCCTAATGCACGTGATGTACTTTCACAAACATATCAAACACTGAACTGAACCTGAGAAAGGAGGGAAGGGGAGGGAGTAGGGTGGGAATTGGGGAAGATTTAAATGAGTAATTTCTGCATGTATGCCTTTTCCAGCTTGTACCTAACAAAGATATACGATTACAATGCACCAATTAAAAACCAAAAAAAAAAAAACAAACAAAAAAAAAACAAGTCGAGCATGGTGGTGCATGCTTGTAATCCCAGCATTTGGGAAGCTGAGACCAGAGGATCCGGGTTCGTGGGGCCAGCCTCAGCTACTTAGTGAGGCCCTCTGCAACTAAAATAAAGAATAAATAATAGGGCTGGGGGTATAGCTGGCAGGTAGAATACCTCTGGGTTCAATCCCCAGTATCGCAAAAAAAAAAAAAAAATCAATGGTTCAATACCATAATATTTTGATTAGTTTAATTTGAGAAGCGATGCTAAAATTAAAAATATATCCTTTAGTACAACCATACACTTCTAGGATTCTATATTAAAAACACTGTGCATGTAGACTTTGGGATAAAAATGGTAAACATATTCATTTATCTTCCCTCTTTTCTGAAACCCTACTAACATAAAACCAAAGGAATAAAAAAGCTATGTATGGCAAAGATAAAGAGAATAAAAAGTATAGCAAAAGAGAAATTTTCAATAAAAAATTTAAAATAACTGACTTAGCAGAATACAGAAAGCTAAATGACTATAGGAAAGGGTGTTTAAAATTTCAGAACTGTCCTGGAGACAGAAGGATCACAGCTTCCAGGTCAGCCTCAGCAACTTATCAACACCCTCAGCAACATTGTGACATACTGTTTCAAATTAAAAAATAAAATGATCTATGGGTGTAGCTCAGTGATAGAATGTCCCTGGGTTCAATTCCCAGTACAAAAAAAAATTCCAAAATGCTCGGAAAATGTAACAATAGGTACCTCTAAAAGTAATAATAAAGCTATTACAGATACTTAAAGCTGATATTACAGTTTGGCCTCAAATTTTCTCCCCCACTGAAAGCAGACCCTTCTTTTAAGCCAATCTATAATGTAGCAATATATCTTAGGCCCTACTCAACTCCATCCACCACTATCTTTACCCCACACAGAAGATCTGAGAAAAATAAATAACATTCTCCCTCTAAAAATTACCCCCAAATATTAAGTAATTCCCATCAACTGGCCATTCCATACTTGATTACTCAGCCAAGATTAACAGCCAAGAAGTCCAAACCACACACTGAAATTCCATTAGATTTCCAATACTTCATTGTCTGTTTGCAATTAACAGTGAGGTAGGGATGTTGTTTTGGTGTGTACCCCTCCCTCACCTTTGGGTCATACTGAGAAAAGAAGCTAAAATATCTGACTAGCGTGAGAAGTTAATAATGTAAAAAACTGGAGAATCAAGAACAAAACAAAACTCTTGGCCTATATTTAGAACAAAAAAGATAAAATATAATGCTGACTTAGCAACAATAGTAAGTTGAATATCTAAACTCAAACAGCAAATGGTTAAATCATCCCCCTTCCTGCCCAGACACAATTTTGGAAACTATATCCTAAACTATTTCCTAGAACTTAGATGAGGAAACCAATATAAAAGCCTTAAATTCCAAAACTTTCCTTATGCACTTCAATATTATTATTTTATAAAGATTTAGCTCTTTCTAAAGACAACTTATCCTTTCAATAAAGTGATGTTTCTTCTTTTGTGATGTTTAATTTTAAAGTTGTATTTAATTGACTCATTTTAAGGTTTCCTATTTTCAGCTGCCTTTTTAAAATAGAGAAAAATAAATACTAATAATATGACAAACTCATAAATTGATGAGAATAAATGTTAGAATTGTTTATGTTTTTTATTTCACTTACGATTCTAATCCTGCCTGTTCGGTTTCCAAAGGCTGAATTCGTTCCAAGACATGCGAATACTGTACATTGGCTTTCACCCAGGCAGCCAAAGGGGCAGCTGCAATACTGGCACGCTTAGCATTCTAAAAAATATATTAAGAGATTATTCACTATCATGAATCAATTTCAAACAAATACAAAGTTCATTTAGAATGCTTCATTTAGGCATTTATTTAAAAATTAATGAAGTTTTTATTCATAGCTAAAATAAAAATATAGTGACCTACTACTGTGATTAAGAATACATATGAATTCCACTTTTAGCATAAAATAAATCTTTTTGAATCACATAAAATCTTTGGTACAAAGATATCTTACCAACATATTTATTCTATTAATCCCATTTATAAAGAATACATGTGCCATCTGTAAGAATGTTCAAGCATTAATTCTTTTTCTTTTATGATATATACATTAGTGATATATGTGATACATGATACAAGCAATTTTGAAACCATTGTTATTGGTGTCAAAGAAATGTATATAACATTTTGAATAAGAATAATCTAAAACAACCAGAACCACAGAATTTAAGGTGTTCACTAAAATTTAATACAATCATTCTAATATAGATATGTTATTATATGACAAATACATGGGGAAAAAGCATAGCAGAAAAGCTAGAAGTAAAATGAAAATAATTTAACACTGACAGCAGATACTAAGATTCAAAAACAAATTAGGGCAACAAATCTCCTGATACCTGGATTTTAGTACCTAATTTTTCCTGTAAATGCTTCCCAACTATAATACCTATAGCCTTTGGTTTGCTTATTTGCTTTTTAATATTATCTTTTAGGTGATCTATCAACTCACAATGACAAGAGATTATATATAAAACACATAATATTATGTAGAATGAAAAAGAGAATTTATGGTATAACATAAAATTTACCTTTGGATCAAAAGACCCTTTATTTTTAAAAAGAAGTTCTTCAACACTCTCTCTTATTTCCTTTGGAATATTCCGTGCATCAAAGGTTGCAATATCTTCTCTCACACCTCTTTTAGCAAGGAAACTAAAATAAAAGCACCTGAATTTCAATGAGGCTAAATGAAAAATTATATTTCTGAAAAAAATCAATTTTACAAACTTATATATGCAATACTTTTAGTATATTAGTTAACAAAAAACAGAACACTAAAAATTTTAAGCTTCTAAAAGCTACCTATAATTTGTATTGACAATGACAAAGTCTAGAAAGACACGAAACAGTCTATTTAATGTCCATGAATAAACTACAGTAAGAAGTAAAATCCTAGAATTGCAATCTTTTTATCCCAACCACATCCATACTGTGAGGTGTTAGGTACTCATATGTTTTAGGAGATACAAGAAAATATTCTCCTTTTTAAAGCATTTTAAATTTCCTTTGCTATCATCAGATTTAAAAAACACACACACAGCCGGGCGTGGTGATCCCAGTACTTGGGAGGCTGAAACAGGAGGATTGCAGGTTCGCCATCAGCCTGGTTACTTAGAAAGGCCCTCCGCAACTTAGTGAGACACTTTTTAAAAATAAAGAATAAAAAATAGAGCTGGGGGTGTAGCATAGAGGTAGAATGCCCCTGGATTCAATTCCTAATACCACAAAAAAAATAAATAAAAATAAAAAATTATTTACTGTCAAACTATATACCAACACAGAACTAAATATTTGCACCAATATTATGGGAAACCTGAAGCTGCATGGTTCCATGTTTACCCAACATGAGAAGGAGGGAGGAAGGAGTGAATGGGGCAGAACTGGGGAAATGTTAAATGAGAGATGTATGTATGTATGCCTCTATAAGCATGTACCTAACAAAGATGTATGATTACAATGCACCAATAAAAAAAATTAAAAAATTTATATCACTCATATTATTTATACTTTCCTACTTTAGATTTCTCTCTCTCTTTTCTCTCCTCACTGTTCCCTGCTAACTACAAGATTCTGAGAATAATGACTCTATCAGTAAATCACAGTGTAAAATCCTACTATGTAAGGACCAAATAAATTAGTAAGACTTCTAAAACATCCTAAGGTATTCTTTCCATCCTTTTTTGACACTTTCAACAATCACTTATGGAGTAAGCATATATAAATATTAATATATGACTACATAGAATATCTTGAAATTTCAGGGTAAAGTGCAGAACCATGTATTAGATAAAGGTTCATTTAAGAAATAAATGAAATATTAAAAACTATGAAAGAAGGTACAATTCACTGTGGAAATATCATTTCTCACAAATTCAAAAACCTACCTTTTCATGCTCACCCAAGAAGTATCAAAGATACCCATCAACCTTAAAACTCCTTCAAGAATGTCTCGGATTACGTCAGGTGGCATGCGCAATGAGCGAATTTCTGAAAGAGATTCTGGCTTAATGTTTCCAACTGCTAGCTTAGCTTCATTAACTAGAGGCTAAAAGAGAAAAAGTTCACTTTAATTTTAAATATGTACTTTAACAAATCAGTAACTCTTTACAAATAATCTAATATTATTTTCATCTTATTCAAATGACTATAGTTACTAATGTTCTGTTTTCAAATATCAAAATGCTTTAAAACACACAAAGCAAAAAATGTTCAAGTTGAACAAGTAAAGCTTCTTGCCACCATAACTGCAACATTATAATCTGGAAACATAATTTGTTTTGAGACAATTTGTCATTTCAAGAGACTGAATATTTTAAAACTAGTTTGATAATTTAGTCAACTCTGGAGAAAGAGAGCTTAATGGTTTGTCTTGGTTTATCTACAACACATTTTTCCCTGTACAAACAAAAAAGGCTTATAAAAAAATTATTTTTAATTAGCATCTTGAATTCACTCACTTTCCATGGAAGACTTTCTTCTTGCTTCTTTTTAGTAATTAATATTCTGGTTGAAAGCCACATTAGATACTACTATTAGAAAATAATTTGAGCTATAAATAATGTTTATATTCCTGCATATAATTGGTAGTCAAAAATGTAAAGGGATCTTTGTCTTTTTTTTTTAACTTACCTGTACTTCTTTTAATTCATCATCAATCTTATTTTTTCTTTCTTCAATTTTAACAACTTCTTCTGCTATTCTGTGCTTCAATCTTTCAAGTTCTGTCTTTTGCTCACTAGCATCCTATAGGAATATTTAAATGACATTCTAAACAATTTAATGCACTAATTATTTAAAAGCAGGATACAATAATATAACTTATAATTTTAAATTTTTATTTTTTAGTGCATTATAACTATACATCATGGTGAGTTTCAATGTGAATAAAACATACATGCACACAGCTCCTTGCATACTTCCCTCTACATCCCATACCCTGCTCTTCCCTCCTCTCCCCACATGTTAGTGAGATTGGTAATAATTCATCTTGAAATGACATTTTCTATTAAAATTTTTTCTAATATTCATTTAGAATCTATGTCATAAGCATTCCCATAGAAACCAGTGACATATTTACTATCTGAAAAGTTTCTGTGCTTTCTTTTAATATTTTTCACTTAACAAAGCAACAAATCCTTGTTAAATAAGATTTAAACAAGTCAGAATAATATATAATTTTTGAATGATTATAATAATACACATATTAAGATTTGAAACAACCAAGAAAGGTCAATATTATGCTCATGCTATAAATGAGCAAACTAAAAAAAATGCAATATAATAAGAACAAGTAATTTTTACAGAATAACTAGTATGTTAGAAGTGTGTGTTTAATATTTTTATATTAGACATAAGTTTATTGAATCATGGCACATTAATAAAATGATAGCAAATATCTGGGAAAAAGTGAGTGAAGATTCAAAGAACACTAAATTATATATTAATATCATATGACCCCTTAATTCATGAATGCAAAACTCAAGGCTGTTAGACTCCTACAATAATGAAAATGTTTGAATATTACAAATGTATGTGTTTGGTTTATTTATATTAATTGAAAACCAAAGAAATTCATCAAAAACCATTTTAAGATTTCTTACAATATTTCAACAATATTATAAACATTTTGAGAACTTAAAAACTACAAATGCATGATGTCTTGCTGACAAACATATTGATATACTTGATCTGAGAGCAGTTAGGGCACAGAGATTTTTTAACCAGGTGTTTCCACTTTACCACCAAAATAAGGAATCACTGATCACCAAACTTTCCTTTCCAATTCTAACCCTCAGGTACATTACATATCAGCTCAGGTAGAATTTTTCTACATTCCACAAACATTTCTATCTTTGTATCTCTCTCCATATCCATACATCAAAATCTTTCAGGGAGCTGGGCGTGGTGAGCCACGCTTGTAATCCTACCATCTGGGCGGCTAAGAAGGAGGATCCAAATTTGCAGCCAGCCTCAGCTACCTAGTGAGGCACTCTGCAACTGAGTGAGACCCTGTTTTAAAAAAATAATAAAAAATGAAAAATAGGGCTAGGGGTGTAGCTCGGAGGTAGACTGCCCCTGAGTTCAATCCTCAGTACCTCAAAAAAAAAAAAAAAATCTTTCAGGGCTCAATTCATGTATTCCTTCTTGGGAGTTATTCCTATAATGAGTTTTTATAGTATTTATACTTTTCTTTTGCAACAAGCCAAGAATTGAAGTTGCTGTATCTCCAAATAATACTTTTAACAAAATACTAAAGCTATCTGCTACTTATAGCTAATCAAAATTATTAACTTCTAAGTTTTTCTTCTTCTAGGTCTCTGCTAGGTAGTATAATCAGCTACAGTCATAGAAACATGCCTTAGAACAAATCAAAAGTAGCACAGCATTACACATATATCACTAATGTTAATGAGTTTCACAGTGTACAAGGCACACAGAGTGTTGAAGATTTTCATAAACATACAATGATCAAAAGTGTTAACTTTTATGTTGTTTTTACTTATTTATATTTCAAATTACTCTTTTACAATAAGTAATGAAACTTTTAACAATAAAAATAGCTGGCTGCTTTAAATGATTTGATTCCAAGATGTCTTGAGAAAAAATTCTGCTAAAGTTCTACAGTTTGAAAATTATATGTCTGATAGATTACTTGCGAGGTCAGGAAATCTATAATCTGATTTCTGTCATTACAGTTTAGCTGTTTATATAATTTTATACAAAAGATATATAATATATGGATTTTTGTGTCTAGCTTTCAAAATTAGCATAATGATTCTTAGTTTATTACATATTGTTTTTATTCCTCTTAGATAATAACCTAAAAGTGGGATTGCCAGGTTACATGGTAAGCATATTTTTAACATTATAAGACAGTGTAAAATTTTTGAAAATAGGCTGTACTATTTTGTATTTCCTCTAGCAATTATGAGAGCTCCAGATATTCTCCATCCTTACCATCATTTCATATTCTTAGTATCTTATTCTAGTGAATTTGTAGTGGCATCTCACTGGAGTTACAATGTACATTTCCTTGATGATTAATGATGTTGAGCATCTTTTCACGTTGGCCCTTCACATATCTTTTGTGATAGCTCCATTCAAACCTTGTGCATGTTATTAAACTGGATTTCTTTTTTAATATTACTGAGTTATAATACTTTTTATATATTCTGGATACAAGTCCTTTGTAATGTATATGTTTTGTAAATATTTTCTCCAAGCCTGTGGATTGTCTTTTAATTTCAGAAATTACTTAAGAGAGCATTTTTTAAATTTTGGTGAAGTCTACTTTACCAATTTTTTTCTTTTTATATTTTGGCATCCCATATAAGAAGTCTTTGTCTCACCTAAAGTCAATTCTCCTATGTTTTCTTCTAAAGTTTTATAGTTTAATGCTATGATCTCTACCAAGTAAATTTTGCATAAGTTTTATGATAAAGATCTGGAATTTTTTTCTTTATACATGAATATCCAAATATCCAGTATCATTTTTAATTTTAAAAAATCTATCCTTTTCCTATTTCATTGGATTTTTTTATAAAAAATTGCCCTTGTATGTATATGTCTATTTCTAGACTACAGAGTATTCCAATGATGTCCATGCCTAATATTATACCAATATCTGCCTTAATTACTATAGCTTTATAGTGAGTCTTGAAATCCTAAATCCTTGCCAGGTGTGATGGCGTATGCCTATAATCCCAGTACTTGGGAAGCTGAGACAGGAGGATCTCATGTTCAAGCAAAGCCTCAGCAAGTAATGAGACTCTCATCAACATAGTGAGACCCTGTTTGAAAATGAAAATAAAATAGAGGTTGGGGTGTAATTCACTGGTAGAATGTCCCTGGATTTAATCCCCCATATGAAAAAAAATCCTAAATCTTCCAACTTTATTATTTCTAAGACTTTTTGTACCTATGAGATATATACTCTATGAGATATATACATTAGTCTTTGAAATATTAAATTTTAATAAAAGAGGTATCAAAGTAGTAACTAATGACTAGGTAATATTTGCCACATAAACATCAGTATGCATATGTAAGACATATTCAAGGAGATAGAACTGACAAAATTTAATGATCTATTACATATAAGAGATGATAGTACAGAAGCCTAATATGATTTAGAAGTTGTGTATTGAGTAATTATCTATAATGTACTGCCATACCCTAAAGAGAGAAATACAGAAGTGAAAAATCATGAGTTCACTTTCAAACCTGTTTCAAGTTGCAATGCCCATACGACTTCCATAAAGAAAATTTTACCAGATAATTGAATAGTTGAATCTGAAGGTCAAAGAAGAGGTTTGTGCTAAAGGGCAAAAAGGATGGATCTGGTAACAGTTATATGTAGCTGGTAGTACAAAACAGTATAATAAACAAAAGCATCCTAAGAGAGCATGCAGACATAAAATACTTGGGCAAATAAAGAACTCAAAAAAACTCTCTGAAAGCCTTTGAGAAAAGAAAATTAATGGCTAAAAAGGGGTATAAATAAAATTTAATATATCATGAAAATCTTAATTCAATACAGATCTACTCTGAATTATAAGAGTAATAAAAGCAGGAAAAATTTACAAAGTCTCAAGTAGAAAATTATAAGGAAATTAGAAGACACTGATAATTCCGTATCACACACAGTGTCAATTGAGGTATTTCCTTCTTATGAAATTATCATTGTAAATTTCAGTATCATGTATAGGGAAGGGGAGTGAGTAGGGTGGGACCTCGAAGGGGGGAATGCCCCGAGTGTTGTGTGCATGTATGTCCCTATCACCCTTAACTTCATTATGATGTTTGATTACAATGTACCAATAAAAGTATGTTTATAAAAAGAAAATTAAAAGGAAACATCAATTTAACTAGCAAAAAATCAGTTACAGACATACCAATTTAAAATATAAAAAGGGTTCAGATAAATAAGCATATGATCAATTGTGGGGACTGAGCTGATTCTAAACACTGTGGTAAACTCTTCCAAAAAAGCACAAGTCTGAATCAATCTGATTCAGTATGGATAAGCATTATTTTTAAAATCCAAATAAGTTAAAAAATATTTCTCACACTGATTGACAGTTAGGCATATATACTTTCATATTTATTGCACTTTTTCATTCACTCAAATATTACCTGCATTGACACTGTAATCTCTTGAAGGGCAGCATCTGCTTCATCTTGCTTAGTTTTAAGTAATATACTTTGTTCTGCAGCTCTTCTGTTCAGTTCATCCACAAGAGCTTTAGCTTCATTTAATTTAAATACACCAGCCTACATCAATAAAACATTTTAATTAGCAATATTAAAAAGGAACTTTATACACACAGAGTAAATAAAGCCTTATAAGAAAGGATTGAGCAAACACTTAAGTGGGTATATACGAATCAGTAGTAAGTGGATTTAGCTTTTTTCCTTATTTATATGAGAATGATGTGTAATGATGTCTAAAACATTGTGTCAATTAAGATTTGGCAAATGGCTCAATAGGACTTAAGGGAAAACAAATTTTAAAGCATCACCATTAAGCTAAACAGATTCACATACATTTGATGCTTAAACACTTGGTTGAACATTTTTCATTCATTGTTTCAGATGGGTTAGAAAATATTAAGCAAGGAAAAATGCAGAAAACCTCTTTGAGTTTTTAACCTCACTAGACAAAAGGACTCAAGGGTCACTCTTTTTATAGTGGGAATGGCATGGTTGCCTGCCTGACTGACACAGTGTCCTGGCAGACTATCATTCAATACGCCTTACCTGCTTTTTGGTGACCATCTGGCCCTGACCTGGCCATTAAGGTATCCTATACTACTGCCCATGATTAATCTAAGGAAAGGAATGAAAAAAATTCTTTCTCTGTAATGAGTTAGGTTTTTGAGAATATCTGAAGAGTTGTAGAAAAAAAGAAATGTAACCAATATTTATTGAGCACCTAACATAGAAGATATGTCTCAAGTTAGGTTCTTCACATATGAATTTAACTAATACATTCATACGGAATTGCCATTGACCCAACTAAGCTATAACTCAGCAAGTTTGAATAATTGACCCAAAGCACCATAAAGAACCAAGTCAAGATATTAGCCCTATCAGAGTTTTAAATAGTTAGTGGCTTGTTGTAAATGAAAGTGAATCATGAAAAAGAAGGATAAGGATAATTACGTCGATTAAAACGGATCCTAGTTGTGGGTATGGTGGTGCACGCCTGTGATCCCAGTATTTGGGAGGCTGAGACAAATGCGTCTCAGGTTTAAGGCCAGCCTCAGCAACTTAGTGATACCCTATTTCAAAATAAAAATTTAAAAAATAGGTTTGGGGGTATATCTCAGAGGTAGAACACCCTTAGGTTCAATCTCCAGTATCAAAAATCAAACAAACAAAAAAACAAAAGATAAATCTTAGTTTATTGCCTTAACAGAAGCTTCAGAGGCAGGCACTCTAATATTACATTTAAGATAAAGCTTCTTATTTAGAGAAAGGAATTAAGAACCTATTGAGAATGTTGTAAGTGAAGTGGCATGGATAATAGCACTGATTCATAACATATAAATTCAAGCTCAAATGTAATTTTAAATTTACTTTTTAAAATATTATTTCAATTTTACAATATCTTAAGATTATACTTATAACAACCTTTAAATATGGGTTTCTCAATTCCAAAAATATTTTTATATGGAAAAGACTGATTAGGACAGCAACACAAGCTATCAAAAGCACATAAGTAGCTGGGCGTGGTGGCACACACTTGTATTCCAAGTAGTTGGGAGGCTGAGAGAGGAGGGTTTCAGGTTCAAGGCCAGCCTCAGGAAATAGTGAGACTCTCTCAACAACCTAGCTAGCGAAATCCTGTTTTAAAATAAAAAAAGGGTCGGGAGTATACCTCAGAGATAGGATGCCCCTAGATTCAATCCCTAGCACCACGCACACACAAAACAACACATAAGTATTTTCCAATAAAGAGAGGAATAGTTATTTAATTAAAAAAAATACAAACCATTACTATAATCTACTAGGTAATACAGACAAGGAGGTGGAACTTTTTCCCAAGGCTTTTAATACAGTATATTATTTTTTGTATTAAATATATGACAATGACAGCATGGAATTATAATTTATGTAATCTTTATTTCCTACAAACAATAAAATAATTTAAAAATTAAATTAATAATAAAGATAATACTATCAAAGATTTCCAATACTGTACCTTCCAAAAGCATCACAGATTACCAATATTTTACCTGCAAATGACTCTGTCTTTTTAATAATTCCTTTTTCTTGCTGCTACTAATGGCAGAGTATACATGTAAAAAGGTCATATACCGGCTTGGTGTGGCACCATATGCTTTACAAGACTCATGGATTAATAAAAATGATTTTAGAAAGTCAGAGTCAACTAGAAAAAAACATAAAAACATAATTATGATACATTAAAATTATAAAAATAATCTTAATTACATTTATTTATTTCATGTTAGAAATTCCCATTCTCTACAGTTATAAATAGATAAAAAATGCAAAGGAATTCCTAAACATTTATTGACAACTCTCATTTTCCTTAAAAATTTGAATTATC
>PVLC010038044.1:0-14972 GCA_004027655.1 Graphiurus murinus | reverse complement strand
GGGAGGCTGAGACCAGAGGATCCGGGTTCGCGGCCAGCCTCAGGTACCTAGTGAGGCACTCCGCAACTTAGTGAGACTCGGTTTCAAAATAAAGAATAAAAAAATAGGGCTGGGGGTATAGCTCGGAGGTAGAATGCCCCTGAGTTCAATTCCCAGTACCGCAAAAAAAAAAAAAAAAAAAAAAAAAAAAAAAAAAAAAAAAAAAAAAAAAAAAAAAAAAAAAAAAAAAAATAGAAATAAGGTCTTGCTAGGTTGCTGAGAGTCTCTCTCTGTCTCTCTTTTTTTTTGCGGTACTGGGGATTGAACTCAGGGGCATTCTACCTCCGAGTTATACCCCAGCCCTGTTTTGTATTCTTTATTTTGAAACCGGGTCTCACTAATTTTCGGAGTGCCTCACTAGGTAGCTGAGCCTGGTCTTGAACCCGGATCCTCCAGTCTCAGCCTCCCAAATGCTGGGATTACAAGCGTGCGTCACTGCGCCCGCCTGTCTCATTTGTTTTTTGTGTGGCACTGAACCCAAGGGGCATTCTACCTCTGAGCTACACCCCCAGCCCTATTTTATTTTATTTTTATTTGGAAACGAGGTCTCACTAGGTTGATGAGTCTCACTACTTGTTGAAACTGTCCTTGAAACTGAGATCCTCCTGTCTCAGCCTCCCAAGTACTGGGACTGCAGGTGTGCACCACCACGCCTGGTCTGGGTCTCACAGGTGAGCACCACCATGCCTGGCTTCTCCCCCCCCCTCTTTTTTTTTTTTTGGTGGTACTGGGGATTGAACCCAGGGGCGTTCTACCTCTGAACTACAACTCTGGCTCTATTTTATTTTGAAACAGCATCTAAATAAGTCACAGAGGGCTTCACTAAGTAGCTGAGGCTGGCCACAAACCTGCGCTTCTCCTGTCTCAGTCTCGCAAGTGCCAGGATCACAGGTGTGCACCACCACACCCAGCTAGCTTCTCCCTTTTCTGTAAGTACAATTCCAAAAAACTTTCTGGCTTTCTCTCTCTCTTTTCTTTCTTCTTTAAAACGAGAATTCTAAAAGCTTTCTTTTCTTTTTCCTTCTCCCTGTTTCCTTTCTCTTCTCCCCTCTCCCTTCCTCCTTTTTTTTTTTTTTTTTTGCGGTACTGGGGATTGAACTCAGGGGCATTCTACCTCCGAGCTATACCCCCAGCCCTATTTTTTATTCTTTATTTTGAAACCGAGTCTCACTAAGTTACAGAGTGCCTCACTAGGTAGCTGAGGCTGGCCTCGAACCCGGATCCTCCAGTCTCAGCCTCCCAAATGCTGGGATTACAAGCGTGCGCCACCACGCCCGGCTTCCTTTTTTTTTTTTTTTTTGGTGGCACTGGGGATTGAATCCAGGGGCAGCTACCTCTGAGCTACACCCCCCCCCAGTCCTATTTTTTATTCTTTATTTTGAAACAGGGTTCTACTAAGTTGCGGAGTGCCTCACTAGGTAGCTGAAGCGAGGCTGGCCGGGAACCTGGATCCTCCGGTCTCAGCCTCCCAAGTACTGGAAGTACTGGGATTACAAGCGTGCGCCACCACGCCCGGCTCCTTCCAGGTCTTGAAATGTAGGTTTGATAAATGTCATCATATAGAGAAGCGCAGCTGCCCAGGGCGAAGGCCCTACACGCCAGTGGACTCTGGGCCGAGGCCTCAGCTGTGCCGTGACCACCTAGGTTCGGGGAGCTCGGGAGACAGACACAGCAAGAGTAAAACCTGAGCAATGTGAACTGTCATGGCCGCCCTCTCCCAGCAAGGCTCTGTGCCGGGAAAGATGGCTCCCCCGCCCCACCCGGTGTACTGTCCCGCCAAAGGGCACAGCCCCATCCCTGCCGCTCAGTCCCAGCTGGTGGCACACAACGTATTCAACTAAGGCGCCCTGGGGTCCCTATCCTGAGGAATGAGGCTTCGCCATTTGCTCCAGGCAGAGGAGACGCAGGAGCACAGTCACCCCCTGGGGCTCAGCTCCCCCCCCCCCCACTGCCAAATTGTGAAACGGTGATAATCTCCATGGTCCAGGTGAGGAAAACGGAGGTTCAGAGACTGAGAAACTTGAGAAACTTGGCCAACGTCCCACAGGGACTGCGTAACAGGGCTGAGACCCAAACCTGGGCCTGAGTCAGCATTAATCACCATGCTATACTGGAACACGGAAATTTAACATGAGTAATACAAATTCATCATGTTGAAAAATTCAAGCTGGCAGGCAACAGCCGAGTGCTAAGTGCTCTAGAAAGTACAACAGTGTGTGAGAACCAGACCAGAGGTTCTGAGCCCTGGGAGGAGCAACCAGCCAGACTTCTACTGCACTCTGCTTTACCTACTCACCAGAAAAAAAAGGCAAGAAAACTCAACATGAAGGAAAACAGACCATTCAAAAACATTAAGGAAGGCTGGGTGTGGTGGTGCACGCTTGTCATCCCAGTACTTGGGAGGCTGAGGCAGGAGGGCCACAGGTTGGCGGCCAGCCTCAGCTACTTGATGAGGCCCTCTGCAACTTAGCAAGACCCTATTTCAAACATAAAGAATAAAACGGGGCTGGGGCTGCAGCTCAGAGGTAGAATGCCCCTGGGTTCAATCCCTAGTACTGCAAAAGAAGAAAAAAGAAGAATGGCCAGCATTAAACCTGAGAAGAGGTTTAATGGAGGGAAGAAAAAACAGACTGAGGGCTCCGGGCGCTGGCACCGCCTCCCGAGTCCTGAGTCACCTTTCACCACGAGTCTTCTTCCCTCCCAATCTGCTCTTCACTGCTACTGCTTTTGTGACCCAGGGCTCTCTCTCGTGTCTCACATCAATCGCTGCCGATCACGGGAGCTGGCAGGCCCTCCCAACCTGTTCAGGATGCCCAGCACCTGCTACCTATGGCCCCTCCCCTCCCCGCTCCAGGGCAGGCCCTGCTGCTCCTCCAGGACACCACGGTTTTTCAGCGACCTCCTGCGGGGGGAACTGTTTATTCTGGTTACGCACAGGGGCAGGCAGGCCTAGTTGGGGCTTCTAGTGAGGCAGGAATGGCTGGGCCCTTTTGGGGTGCAGACTGAAGGAAGGTAAGAAGCCCCACATGGCAGGTGCCGGCTCTACAGTGGCCAGGGTGCTGGGCCTGGCTCAGATGGAGGCACTGCTCCCAGGCTGCAGTGTCCCAGGAAAACAGCCTGGGGCTCCGGGAAGTGGCTGGGCTCCCTGCCTCCTCCTCTGCCTGGGCCTCAACCACAGCCTGCTTCTAGCATTCAGTACAGCTTCACCGGTGACAACTTTCAAAACACACCCACGTGACTTCCCAACCTTTTTTTTTTTTGGTTCTGGGGATGGAACCCAGGGGGCATTCTCTCTCCAAGTTACACCCTCAGCCCCATTTTATTATTTTTATTTTGAAACAGGGTCTCGCTAGGTTGTTGAGAGAGTCTCACTACTTGCTGAGGCAGTCCTCAAACCTGTGATCCTCCAGTCTCAGCCTCCCAAATACTGGGATTACAAGCGTATGCCACTATACCCGGCTGATTTCCCAATTTTAAAGGGACACAAGTAGCCGGATGTAGTGGTGCACACTTGTAATCCCAGTACTTGAGAGGCTGAGAGAGGAGGGTCGCAGGTTCGCGGACAGCCTCAACTACTTAGTGAGGCCCTCTGCAACTTAGTGAGACCCTGTTTCAAAACAAAGAATAAAAAATAGGGCCGGGAGTACAGCTCGGAGGAAGAATGCCCCGGGTTCACCCCCCAGTTCCACCAAAAAAAAAAAAAAAAAAGACACAAGTAAAATAATGTTGAATTTGTGGGTCATTTAGAGGCTCTGGCTCCTAATGCGTGCTGATGGCACTGGCCCCGCTCAGCATATTCTCAAACGCAAGGCCAAGTGGTAGAGAAACACAGGTGGCCGGGCGAGTGCCGGGAGAACGCAGCAACCTTGGGGTGCTCCCTCCTGACAAAGACCTGGCAGCGCAGTGCACCCACCAGCATGGGCTGGGGCCAGTGGGCCTGAGTGAGCAGGGGCGCAACCCACACGACCTGCTGGCAGCCTCCCAGAGTCTCGGAGGCTCCACGCTGAGCCAAAGCAGCCAGGCGCACGGAGCTTCCCCTCAATCCGGTTCAGAGCAGCAGCGACTGCGCTCTGAGAAGCCAGGAGAGCAGCTGTGCTGGCTTTCCCCATCTGCTGCTGGCTACGTGGTGTTTAATGTCTAGAAATGCAAGGTGCGTTCAGGATCTTAGCCCGCGCGTGTGCACACACACATACACACACATAAAACGTTAGAGACACAAATGCAATCAACCAAGGGAGAGAGAACCCCTATTCCTAAAAGCTTCCATTGAGCGCACAACCAACTGAGGATCCGGCGCTGAAGGACAAAGACTTCTAGTGCTATCAAACTTAGAAAGCGACACTGTCTCTACAGCCAAGGTCGGGAACAAAGCTCCTTTGAGTGAGCAGCCGGACCCTTCTGGGCTTTCACATGAGATAAAGCCAGGCTTGGCGGGAGCCCTCGCAGTAAACTCGGCTGGCAACGGAGGCCGTTTCTCAGGGGAACCAACCTCTTTTACACATGACACCCCGTTTCTCTTTCATGTACATCTGCAGAGTCTCCTCTCCTTCCTCAAACCTCCAGGCTGCTCACAATGCCTTTTCCCCAGTGCAGCGTTTCTCCATCTTTTTTCCCAGAAGAAGCCTTCCCCCAGGAATCCTACCACCACCGGCATGCTCTGTGTCTGCCCAGGCCACGTATGCCTACTGTGCTTTGCACACAAAAAGCTTCTTTCTGCGCCGGGAGAACCAATTTTCACCCCCTTGGGTGTGATATCACACACATCAAGAACACAGGATTTGAAGCAGCCGTAAAATCTAATCTCCAAAGGGGCCACTTTTAAAGAAAATGGGGCGTTTTTAGTATTTGCAATTAGGAGACGTGTGGCCCTGTCTTCATCTGCAGTGGCGGTGGGGAGTCAGAGACAGGCGGCACCTGTCGGGTGGGGCTAGGCATGCACATTCCCGTAGACACCCTGCCCCCACATCCCTCAGGGGCTTCAGATGCAGCCAGCCTGACCAGGGCTGGTAGTTGCCTGGGGGGCCCATCCTGGCCCCCTCTTGGGGCCCCAAGTCCCGAGCAAGGAAGAGGACTCCAAGTCTCTAACATCAGGGTCACGGGCTGGGTTCTCCAGGGACCATCCCTCGAGTTGCTGAGCCCACATGGGGACAGAGATGTGACGGTCCCGATCCTGTCCCATCTGCCTCCGAGGGCTGATACACGAGTGAGTGAGGCTGTCACAGGGGAAGGAAGCTCAGGGATGCCACCTTGGGAAAAAAAAAAGGGAGACACCGGCCATGGTGTTGCAGACGGCCCTGGCACTGTGGGATGCCTCTGGCTTTATGATGCCTCCTACGCCTTGCCCCTTTCTTTCTACCTCCACGCAGCGTTGGAGATTAAGGACATCGCTAGCGGACCATTGGTCTGCGCGTGAGAATGAGGTACCAGGAAGCACTGGCCCTTCTCAGGCATGGTGCAGGGGAGGTGAGTGGCCGCTCACAGACCTTGGATGACTCGCTGATCTTGTACGGCCGGGACACGCGGGTCTGCCTGCTTCCCTCCATTGCAAGATCTTGATGGCGGCCCTGCAACAAGAACAGGATCTCTGAGTGTGCAGCAGTAACTCTAGGTTATTCATTCATTGCAGGCACTGCTGGCAGATACCAAGGATGAGAACTACGTGAACAGTCACGGGAGAGAACAGTGTAGCACCAACAGCTTGTTGATGCTGTGAGTTGAAAAATCAGGGTGTCGGGAGTGTTTAGAACATTTAACTAGTGTTCCTTTATCATCTAAAATTGGACTATATGACATCATTTAGCCCATGTCTCATAAATACCACTTTCGGCTGGGCGTGGTGGTGCACGCTTGTAATCCCAGTAGTTGGGAGGCTGAGACAGGAGGATTGCAGGTTTGCGGCCAGCCTCAACTACTTAGTGAGGCCCTCTGCAACTTAGTGAGACCCTGTTTCAAAATAAAGAATAAAAATAGGGCTGGGAGTGTAGCTCAGAGGTAGAATGCCCCTGGGTTCCGTTCCTAGTACTGCAAAAAACAAATAAAAATAAATACTCTTTTTTTTTTGGTACTGGGGATTGAGCCCAGGAGCATTCTACCTCCGAGCCACTCCCCCATCCCTATTTTTTATTCTTTATTTTCAAACAGGGTCTTACTAAGTTGCAGAGGGCCTCACTAGATAGCTGAGGCTGGCTGCGATCCTGTGATCCTCCTGTCTCGGCCTCCCAAGTACTGGGATTATAAGCGTGTGCCACCATGCCTGGCTTAATCCCCACCTTTTTGATGCTTCATCTGAACTAGGTTTTGGCTAGATCAAGGTTATAATGATACTAGTTATTTCAGAACCCAGTCCACAGCCCTGGAACTGAGCTAAGAGCTGTTCGCATGCCACCTGCTGTAACTCCACCAACTCCTCAGAGGACACTGAGATGCCGCCACACAGCTAAACAATGGCTGGCAATCAAACCTGGGTCTGCCCACCTTCAACACCCAGGCCCTTCCCCTGCGCTTGTGGAACCAGGCCCAGGCCTCTCCAGCGTCGTCCCTTGCAAATATCACGATGACGGTAAAGAATGTGGGGCAGGGATGACTACTAACGTGTGTGACGTACATTCTAGACAGACAGACACACACACACACACACACACAGTCCTTAGGTCTCCTGTGTTCACACTCAGCCCCACTGCAACCCCACAAGGTCAGCGCTATTTTTCTGCCTGATTGGGGAGAAAGCCCCTAAGCAGGAAGCCTCCACTGAGGTCCACACCGGGCCTTGAACATAAACATGAAAGCATGTGCTTACCTCTCTCAACCTCGTAGTCAAATCCACAGAATGGGCCAGTGCACCAGGCAATGGTAAGGTTTCTATCGGGGTTGAAATGCCAAGCAACTAACCGCCAGGCCTTAGCGGAAGGCACACTAAGGAAGGACTGAGCTAAGGACCCTGGCTCCGGCCTCAATAGGATTGAGGGTTTAAGGAGGAGGAATTCTTGCTATCTGAGTCAAGGAGAAGAACGACTTTGTTACCTACTTAACAGCCTTTGCTTTAAAAAAAAAAAGCAATGTAACAAGTTAGCCTTACTGTTACCATTAATGGGAACACCGGAGGGGTAGCATGTTCCCACGGACTGAATTGGGGCACATTCCATCCGGTCCAACTCCCCCTGGGGAAGACAGAGGCAACTTCATCTGCCTAGACAAACTAGCAACTTTGTATCTGCCAGGACCGACTAGCAACTTTGTGGTCAAGACAAGCTATACACCTCTCCACCCCCTCTTTCAGACAGCCACAGACCGTTAGGAGGCCCGAGGAAAGGGATCAACATTTATGCAGCGCCTACTGAATACCGCCCCCCACCACCCCGACTTCCTTTCACGTTGGCCCTCTGCGACAGGGGTATCTTCACCTTCCCTCAGGTGGCTGAGGGGCTGGCCCAAGGTCACACAGCAGAAAACACAGGCACCCTCGTTCCACGCCCCCTCTCTCCGGGAGAGCCAGGGCTTAGTTTTGCCCTCAAATGCTAGAAGCTTTCTTTTCTAGGCCAAGATATCTAGAGAGAGTTCCCCGGCGCTGGAGGCTTCCTTTTGTCTCCAGGCCAGTGCTTTGGGTTGATTTCTACCGGGGTGTTGGATGTCAGCTGCTTCCTGTGCTTTTTGGAAGCAGGTGAAGGGTCAAGGCCATCCCCATACACAGTGAGGATCCCATTACCCGTAAAAGGTCCTTGGGTAAACAAGAGAACAGAGCCCACGTCCGGGGCAGGACGGAAGGGTCCTGGGGGAGCCTCCGACCTCCGCGGGGGAGGAAATACTATGCGGCCTGACCCCGCCCGGCGGCCGGCAGCTCTCACCGTCCCAGGGACCTGGCTGTCCCTCGTTCCGACCCGGCCCCGCAGGCGGAACGGCTGGCACAACCGCCGCCGGCCAGGCTCGAACGGCTCGGGGAGGTGGAGGAGGCGGAGCGGGCCGCGCGGGGGCCGCGGCGGGAGCGGGCACTCACCTGCGGCCCGCGGGCCGGCGCACAGGCCGCACCTGTCGCACCTGCGGGGGCGGCGGCCCCTCCTCGCGTGGAGCCGGGTCCGCGCCCCCGCCGCCCCGCCCGGGCACAAAGGGACGCGCGGCCCCGCTCGTCCGCCCCGCGACCCGCACGCCGCGTGTCCCGACGGCAGAGCGGGGCGGGAGGGGCCCACCTGGGGCGCTAGGGCGCCCGGGGCGGGCAGGCGGCGCGGTGGCGGGGCGCGGGAGCCCCCGGGCCGTACCGCGGCGCGGCCCCGCTCGTCCGCCCCGCGACCCGCACGCCGCGTGTCCCGACGGCAGAGCGGGGCGGGAGGGGCCCACCTGGGGCGCTAGGGCGCCCGGGGCGGACAGGCGGCGCGGCGGCGGGGCGCGGGAGCCCCCGGGCCGTACCGCGGCGCGGCCATGGCTCTGCCAGGAAGTGCGAGCGGGGCGGAGCCGCACGGCCAATGGCGGCAGGCGGGGGAGGCGGGGCGGGGCCTCGCGACGGAGGCGGAGCCTCGCGGGCACGGGGGCGCGGCCAATGGCGACGGACAGGAGAGACGGGGGCGGGGCCTGCGCGCGGGGGTGGGGCCGAGCCGGAACGGGGGTGCGGCCTATGGTGGTGGGCGGGGCCTCCGCGCGCTCTGGAGCAGAGCGTGGCGGGGGCCGGCGCGGGGGCGGGAACGAGCGAGGACCCGGGCCGGCCCCCTGCCTCGGCCTCCCTGGGTCGTCCGGGTGGCGTGTCGCCTGATGCCTGCAACGTCACCACCTGCCCGGCGCTGGCAAGGGACAGAGCTCTGGCTACAGGGTTCCCTCGCTTTCCTGCAGGGGAAGGTCCCCTGCGCCCCCCTGCGGGGAAGCCTCGGCTGACACATCCCCTCTCCACTTTCTGCTTTGCTTTAGTTCTGTTCATTGTCGACTATCGTCATCATTATTATCTTTATTTTTTTGTATTCCTGGGGATTGAACCCAGGAGCATTTTACTGCTGAGCTACACCCCCTGGCCCTTTTTATTTTTTTTTATTTTTATTTTTTGCGGTACTGGGGGTTGAACTCAGGGGCATTCTTCCTCCGAGTTATACCCCCAGCCCTATTTTTTATTCTTTATTTTGAAACCGAGTCTAAGTTGTGGAGGGCCTCACTAGGTAGCTGAGGCTGGTTGAGAACCTGGATTCTCCGGTCTCAGCCTCCCAAATGCTGGGATTACAAGCGTGCGCCACCACGCCCGGCTCCTTTTTAATTTTTGTTATTTATTTATTTATTTTTTTGGGGGGGGGTACTAGGGGTTGAACTCAGGGGCATTCTACCTCCGAGCTATACCCCCAGCCCTATTTTTTATTCTTTATTTTGAAACAGGGTCTCACTAAGTTGCAAAGGGCCTCACTAGATAGCTGAGGCTGGCCTCCAGTCTCAGCCTCCCAAATGCTGGGATTACAAGCGTGCGCCACTATGCCCGGCTTGTTATTTATTATTTATTTTGATGTTGGGGGTTGAACCCAGGGGTGTTCTACCTCTGAGCTACACCCTCGATCCTCTTTTTATTTTTTATTTTGAAACAGGGTCTCACTAAGTTGTGAAGGGCCTCACTACACTGCTGAGGCTGGCCCCAAACCTTCGATCCACCTGTCTCAGCCTCCCAAGTACCTCACCACCAGCTTTTGTTTTTTATTTTGAAACAGGATCTCATCAGGTTGCTGAGAGTCTCACCATTGCTGAGGCTGTCCTTGAACCTGTGATCCTCCTGTCTCAGCCTGGGATTACAGCAACACGCTGGCAATGCCCAGCTGACTGTCCTCATTTATTTGATGAGATGTGGGGCCCAGTGTGAGCTGAAGCTCCACCCCAACCCCCCAGCACATGCTGCACCATCGCTGTGCTTTGCATACACAACACAAAGTCAAAGTAAAACCATCCAAATTCCAAGACAACATTCTTTGAATGTTGAACCCCAAGTCCAGGCCTTGCTGAGCACAGGGCACAGGCTGCAAAGCCATGAAGCTGGCCCTGGATGGAATGGTTGGGACTGTCACCAAACAGTTGGTTCTGTCACTCTATAGGGCAAGGGGCTCAGAGGTAGGATGCTCCTGGGTTCAATCTCCAGTACTCCTTCCCCCAAAACCCCCAAGTGAGGTGCGTATTATTTCCATGCTCAGTATCTTAGTTCAAAAATGAATGTTGAACCAGGCACACACCTGTGATCCCAGTTCTTGGGAGTCTGAAACAGGAGGATTGCAGGTTTGCGGCCAGCCTCCACTATTTAGTGAGGCCTTCTGCAACTTAGTGAGACCTCGTTTCAAAATAAAGAATAAAAAATAGAGCTGGGGGTGGAGCTCAGAAGTAGAATGCCCCTGGGTTCCATCCCCAGTTCTGAGAAAGAGAGAGAGAAAGAAAGAAAGAAAGAAGCCAACAAACTGAATGTGGTGGCACACACTTGTAATCCCAGTACTTAGGAGGCTGAGATAGGAGGATCACAGGTTCACAGCCAGCCTTAGCTACTTAGTGAGGTTCTCCACAACTTAGACCCTCTTTCAAAAATAAAGAATATAAAGTGGGGCTGGGGGTGTAGCCCTGGGTTCAATCCCCAGTACCAAAAAAAAAAAAAGAATAAAAATAGGGCCAGGGTGTAGCTCAGAGGTAGGATGCTCCTGGGTTCAATCTCCAGTACTACCCCCCAAAACCCAAATATTGGTGCTGGAGATACAGCTCAGTGGTAGAGCACGTGCCTGGTAGATGTGAGGCTCTGGGTTGCATCCCCAACACTAGATAAAAAAAAAAAAAGTCACAGAAGGGAACCTGGGGTTAAGAAGCATGTCATATGAACACGCGGAATGGCAAAAAAAAAAAAAGGAAGGTAGGCAAGTCAGGCCCAGGCTAATCATGGTTATGGCGCAGGCCCCATGTCAAAGGCTGTCACCCTCCTGGTGACCTGCAGGGTCAATGCTGTTGCTGTGAGTACACAGAGGTCTGGACAACTGGATGATTCACCCAGTATAACATGACTGCCAAGTACATGAACCAGGACAGGGAAGACAGGGAAGCCTCCCCCACCCCAACACCGTCTAGGGTGGCACCCCAACAGTGAACAGTGAACAGCACACTGTTTTTTGTTTTTGTTGTTTTGGGTTTTTTTTTTTTTTTTTTTTGGTGCTGGGGATTGAACTCAGAAGTATTCTACCTCTGAGCTACCCCCAGCCTCTTTCTCTCTTCCTTCCTTCCTTCCTTTCCTTCCTTTTATTTATTTATTTACTTACTTATTGTGGTTGGGGATTAAACCCAGAGCCATTCTACCTTCGAGCACCACCCCCAGTCTGATTTTATTTCTTATTTGGAAACAGGGTCTTGCTAGATTGATGAGTCTCACTACATGCTGAGGCTGTCCTCAAACCTTCAATCCTCCTGTCTCAGCCTCCCAAGTACTAGAATTGCAGATACGATACGCCACTATACCCAGTCTTTTCTTTTTTTGTGTGTGGTACTGGGGATAGAACCCAGGGGCATTCTACCTCCAAACTACCCCCCCCCAGCCCTATTTTTTATTCTTGATTTTTAAACAGGGTCCCACTAAGTTGCGGAGGGCCTCACTGAGTAGCTGAGGCTGGCTGTGAACCTGCGATCCTCCTGTCTCAGCCTCCCAAGTCCTGGGATTACAGGCGGGTGCCTATTACAGGGCAGTGCCTAGGCCTGTGTGCTGCAGGTTGCAGTGATGCGGAGTGGAGCAGGAGGAGTGGTCCTGGCTCCTCTCAGAACCCTTTGAAGTAGGCGCAGCCCGCTGCCAGCCAGGTTCCCCCAAGAGGGCTGGGCCTGCAGGAGGCAGAGGTGGCATCTTAGGGCCACTTGTGCTCCTCGCCACAGCTCCATTTCCTCCAGGAGGAGGAGGAGGCTGGCCAAGGAAGGGGGCCGGCCCTCCAGTACACTGTTCTGCTTGCCAAAGGTTTGTCCTTGGCCCAGCTTGCCTCCCAGAGGCTGAGTAATCTAGAAAAATCGCAGCTCGGCACAAAAGAGCAGGCAGTGCTGGCCAACCCGGAGCCCATCCACACGTGGAATTCTTGGCCAGCACACTCCTGTTAAGTTTGTAACAGTTAGACCCGAGGTCGGGAAGCCACAGAGGAACAGGCGGAAGATGAGTAGAGCTGCAGGGGCATCCGGGCCAGTCCTTGGGTGTTCCCTCATCCCGGATTAAAGAGACACCTGAGCCAGATATGGTGGCGCACTCTTGTGATCCCAGTGCTTGGGAGGCTGAGACAGGAGGAGCGCAGGTTCAGGGCCAGCCTCAGCTACTCAGTGAGGCCCTTTGCAACTTAGTGAAACCTTGTTTCAAAATAAAGAATAAAAAGTAGGGCTAGGGCTGTAGCTCAGAGGCAGAACACCCCTGGGTTCAATCGCCAGCAACCAGAGAGAGAGAGAGAACGAGACTGCACCCCGTCCTTGCCTCTTCTCTCCAGTGTTTTTCTCCCTGCTCTGTCTGGATCTGAGCCTTGACCTGCCCACTCCCCTGCCATGTGAACTGTGCCTCAGTTTCCCCACCTCCCGGTAGGACAGCACCTGATCCTCCCTCACAGAGTTTACCCGAGAGTTACCTGAGTTAATACACGGCCGAGCCAGGTACATGAAGCTCCACAAGCATCGGCTTTTGCTGATAATTATTTTTTGCAGAACTGAAGATGGAACCCAGGGGCATTCTACCTCTGAGCTACAACCCCAGCCCTATTTCTTATTCTTTATTTCGAAACAGGGTCTCACTAAATTGCAGAGGGCCTCACTAAGTAGCTGAGGCTGGCCTCGAACCCGTGATTCTCCTGTCTCAGCCTCCCAAGTATTGAGCTTACAAGCGTGCGCCACCACACCTGGCCTTGGCTTTTACTAATAATGTCAGACACTTTAGCAACGAGAGAATGTACCTTGGCTTTTGTCTTGGATTCCTGCTAAAATAGACATCATTTGGAAATGGACGTTTTCAAGTAGTCACGGACACCAGCATGGTCATCTACTTCAGCAATTTTCTTAAGATTTTGCTTGGTATTGGGAATTGAACCCAGAGGCATTCTACCTTTGAGCTACACCCCCAGAACATCCCGAGGGAGGGAAAGGAAGCTACCAGCATGACCAAGGTCTGCAGGAGGGAGGGGACAGGGACCCAGCAGGGAGCTCCCCATGCACACAGGACACACTAGTGCCTAAGTGGCTGTCTCTGGAGCCAGATAAGGTCCCTAACTGGCTAGCAATGCCCCCCAGCAGGATGGTCCATGGCACGGGGGACCCCACTCTTCATTGAAACCAGGGATATTCTTCCTCTGAGCTACACCCCCACCCCTATATTTATTTATTTATTTATTTACTTATTTATGGTACTAGGCATGGAACCCAGGGGCCTTCTACCTCTGGGCTACATGCCCAGACATATTTTGTTTTTTA
Source organism: Graphiurus murinus (assembly GCA_004027655.1). Taxonomy (NCBI): domain Eukaryota; kingdom Metazoa; phylum Chordata; class Mammalia; order Rodentia; family Gliridae; genus Graphiurus; species Graphiurus murinus. Next base: position 1,535 of record PVLC010038044.1, on the reverse strand, counting down.
TTTGGAAACAGGGTCTCACTAAGTTGCTGAGGCTGACTGTGAACCTGCGATCTTCCTGTCTCAGCCTCTCAAATACTGGGAATACAGGAATGCACTACCACACCTGGCTCTTATTTTTATTTTTGAAACAGGGTCTCACTAGGTTGATGACAGTCTCACTACTTACTGAGGCTGTCCTTGAACCTCCGATCCACCTGGCTCAACCTCCCATGTACTGGGATTACAGGCATGTGCCACTGCACCTGGCCCTTCATTTCCCTTTCTGTTGACTGATAATGGAGGCGCTCGGGGCTTGGGATTTCAAGGTTGCAAACCTGGCAGGTCTGAGCTCAGCATGCAGTGCTGAGCAAGCCTGACCCCTCTGGAATCCTCAGTTCTTTCCTGGAAAAGGAGAAGATGTGGATAAAAGCGCCCCCAGAGCTCTGCGGTGAAGTGGGAGAATGCATTGCTTGTAGATTTATTTACTGGTAACCCCGCCCCTCCTTCCTCCAAGGGATAGTGATTTTTTTTTTTTTAAACAGTACTGGGGATGCAACCCAGGGGCACTCTACCACTGAGCTACACCTCCATCCCTATTTCTTTTTCCTTTTGAGACAGGGTGTCATTAAGTTGTCCAAGCTGGCCTTGTATTTGTATTTGCACTTCCCCCTGCCTCAGCTTCCCTAGTCTCTGAAGTTACAGGCATGCACCACCACCGTATCCAGCCCAGGAGAGTCTTTTTAAAAGTCCCAGTGCATTTGTGTGAGTCTGTGGGAACCTGGGCAGACTGTTCTATCTCAGAATCTTAGTCTAGGGTGATCAAACCCACAGGCTCCAGAACGGTGCTAGGCAAAATGGTCACCATCAGCCACACATGGCTATTTCTGTTTTAATTAGCCATAATTTGCATAAAATTATACATTCAGATTCTCAGTCGCACTGGCCACATTTCACGTCCTCAGTGGCCACTCAGTACTGATTACAGAACATTTTCCATCATCACAGAAAGTTCTACCGCATGTGCGGCCCTGGAGCAGTACTTAGTAGTTGTGTGACTTTGAGCAAACTACTTTCTGCTCTTGGTCTCAGTTTTCTTATATGCAAAATGGGCGTTCATCTACTCATCAACAAAGGCTTAAGGCGGGGCAGGTGTGGTGGTGCGTGCTTGTAATCCCAGTACTTGAGAGGCTGAGATAAGAGGATCATGGATTCGCAGCCAGCCTCAGCAATTTAGTGAGGCCTTATTTCTAAATAGAAAATAAAATAGGGCTAGCCGGGTGTGGTGTAGCATGCTTGTAATCCCAGCATTTGGGAGGCTGAGACCAGAGGATCTGGGTTTGCGGCCAGCCTCAGCTACCTAGTGAGGCACTCCGCAACTTAGGGAGACCCTGTTTCAAAATAAAGAATAAAAAACAGGGCTGGGGTTATAGCTCGGAGGTAGAATGCCCCTGAGTTCAATCCCCAGTACCGCAAAAATAAAGAAAGAAAGAAAGAAAGAAAGAATAAAAATAGCCGGGCGTGGTGGCGCACGCTTGTAATCCCAGCATTTGGGAGGC
>PVLC010038043.1:0-14294 GCA_004027655.1 Graphiurus murinus | reverse complement strand
CGGAATTTAGCGCCAGCATCACCGTCTCTATTGGCCGGGAAAGCTGGGTACGGTACGCCGGGTTCTGACTAAAGCGCGCGAAGGTGTCGAGCGGCAGCAGCCCTTCGTTGCCGTAGAGCAGGTCGATATCTCCGGTTTCAAAAGCTACAGCGCGGGTCGTCGGGTCCGGGATCACCTTGACGGTAATCTTTTCAATCTGCGGCTTTTCGCCCCAGTAGCGATCGTTACGCACCAGCACGTCGTACTGATTGAGTTTTGATGCCTTCAGTACCCAAGGGCCGGTGCCAATCGGCGCTTTAATGCCGTGCAGGGTCTCATTGTCTTTAAACTGCGACGGGGCGATAAAGCGGAAAGGGCGCGGCAGGGCCAGCTCTTGCAGGAACGGGTAATACGCGCTTTTCAGGGTGATTTGCAGTTGGTTTTGGCTGAGCGCTTTGACATCGACAATCTGATTGACCAGCTCCAGCCAGGCGTGGCGCTGGCGGTTATCGAGCACCACGCGGAAGTTCTCCGCGGCGGCATGGGCGTCAAACGCTTCGCCGTTGGAAAATGTCACATCATCGCGCAGGGTGAAGGTCCAGACTTTGCCGTCCGCCGAGTGGGTCCAGCTTTTGGCCAGCCAGGGTTTTACTGAGCCATCCGCCTGATACTTTACCAGCGGTTCATAGACCATGCTCTGGGCGAACATCTGGTTGGGCGTGTAGAGGTGAGGATTAAGCGGCCCCACGTTGACCGGCCATGCGGTGGTGAGTTCATTGGGCGCGGCGCAGGCCAGCAACGGAGCGCAGGCGAATAGCGCCAGCAGGGTGGTGCGGATGATAGACAAAGCATTTTCTCAGCGACAGGAAAGTATGACGATTTTAATAATTCATCATACTTTCGACGTAAGCTGGATCAATATAGGGGCTGAAAGTATAAGAAAATGGTATGTCTCTTTCGGCTGTATGCGATTGTGAACCCGCCTGCAGCCTGGCTAAGCGTAGCGCAAGCCTTGAAGCATCAGCTTCGGTGTATTTCCCGGGAGCAGAGCGCACAATGAGGCAGAGTTTCCCGGAGGCGATGCTGCGCATCTGTCCGGGCTACCGGCCCGCAGACGGTGATGAATCTGTAGCCCGGGCAAGGCGCGTTAAGCGCCGCCCCCGGGAGCAGAGCGCACAGTGCAGCAGAGTTTCCCGGAGGCGATGCTGCGCATCTGTCCGGGCTATCAGACCCTCAGGGGGTTCTGAACAGATCCAGCAGCGTGGCGACCTGCTCATCAATGGGCGTTAAATCACGCTTAACGATCAAATGCAGCGGCGTGGCGCGCCGCGCGCCGTGTCCCAGCGGCAGCATCTTCAGCACTCCTTGCTGTAGCTGAGGGCGAATACGCTCCTCCGGCAGCCAGCCGAAACCGACCTGGTACAGCACCGCATCAATGGCGGCATCAATGGTGGAAAAGGTCCATGCATCGCGGGAGGATTGCGGGTCGTTGCTGCGATCGGCGATGCGCACCAGCGGCCAGGGGGCCAGCGCGTTATCATCCAGCGGTCCCTGCAGCGCGGAGAGCGGATGCTCGCGATGGGCGACGGCGACAAAATCAATATTCATCAGCCATTCTCCGCGGCCGGTAATATCCTGGCGGCGGGTCAGCACCATCACGTCCGCCTCGCTGCGGGCCGGATGTTCCTCTTCAACGTTTTCCAGCACTTCGGTCAGCCTGACCTGGGTCTGCGGATAGCGCTGTTGAAACTGGCGCAGAATGGCGAACAGCCGCTCGCGCGGAAAAATGCTGTCGACCACCAGGTCCAGTCGGGTCCGCGTGCCGTCGCGCAGGGTGGCGGCATGGGTTTCGACGTAAGCGAAGGCCTGCAGCAGCGGTTTAACCTGGCCAAGCAGCAGCTCACCCGCCGGGGTCAGCACCGCGCGACGGCCCGATGGCGTGAGTAGCGTGACGCCGAGGCGCTCCTGCAGCAGCGCGAGATTATAGCTCACCGACGACTGACTGCGGTGGGTCTCTTCCGCCGCCTTCGCGAAGCTACCCAGTTCGACCACCTTTTCCAGCAGCGCCCATTGTTCCAGCGTAGTCTTGTGCATGATTCATCTAAAAAGTGAATGAGTTTAATCCAAACATAGCGTTATTCATCCATTTTTTAAAGCAGTATGCTTGTTCTCAACAAATAGAGGAGAACAAATTATGAGCACATTCGACAAACATGACCTGAGCGGTTTTATCGGTAAACATCTGGTTTATACCTATGATAATGGCTGGAACTACGAAATTTACGTGAAAAACGCCACCACTCTGGATTACCGCATTCACAGCGGCATCGTCGCGAATCGTTGGGTGAAAGATCAACAGGCTTACATCGTTCGCGTTGGTGAAAGCATCTACAAAATTTCCTGGACCGAACCGACCGGTACCGACGTCAGCCTGATCGTAAACCTCGGCGACAAACTGTTCCACGGCACTATCTTTTTCCCACGCTGGGTGATGAATAATCCGGAAAAAACCGTCTGCTTCCAGAACGATCATATCCCGCTGATGGTTTCCTACCGTGAAGCCGGCCCGGCGTATCCGACGGAGGTGATTGATGAGTTTGCCACTATCACTTTTGTGCGCGATTGCGGCGCGGATAATGACGAAGTGATTAATTGCCCGGCTAATGAATTGCCTGAAAATTTTCCTGGCAATCTGTAATAATTTTGAAATAGTTTAGTGATTCGACTGGATTTTTTATATTTGGTCATCCATGTTTAAAAATGGCTAATTGAAAAGTGGTTTAACCTCCGTTTACTTTTCCCCACTGCGTTCCCGCTATTTCGCCATATGGCGGGAACGCTACACATCCCTTTCTCACGCTGAAATTTTTCCTACCTGATTGAATTTAAACATAATTATCATTATAAATTAATTAATATTAATTTCTTAATATTATCCTAAGCAAACCTGTCTAGATTTAATAACATCTGAATACAAAGTAATGAAACGCGGCATCGGACTGATTTGCTTTCATTTTCATTTTGTTTAAGTCAGCAGGTGCAGGATATTTCTTATCGACCCCGTGTTTAGTCGGGTCAATTACAGAACAGGAAAATGATGAGCGATTTTTTGCCGTTTTCGCGCCCGTCGATGGGCGACGCAGAGCTGGCTGCGCTGCGTGAAGTTTTGCAATCCGGCTGGATCACCACCGGACCGAAAAATCAGGCGCTGGAAGAAGCGTTTTGCGCATTAACCGGCAACCGCCACGCCATCGCCGTCAGTTCGGCGACCGGCGGCATGCACGTTACGCTGATGGCGCTGGGTATCAGCGCCGGCGATGAAGTGATCACCCCTTCGCAGACCTGGGTCTCCACGCTGAACATGATCTGCCTGCTCGGCGCGACGCCGGTGATGATCGATGTCGATCCCGATAACCTGATGATTACTCCCGAAGCGGTTGAAGCGGCGATCACTCCACGGACCAAGGCGATCGTCCCGGTGCACTATGCGGGCGCGCCGGTGGATATCGACGCCATCCGCGCGATTGCCGAGCGTCACGCTATTCCGGTGATTGAAGATGCCGCCCACGCGGCAGGGACGTACTACAAAGGCCGTCACGTCGGCTGGCGCGGCACCGCCATTTTCTCATTCCATGCGATCAAAAATATGACCTGCGCCGAAGGCGGGCTGGTTGTAACCGACGATGATGAACTGGCCGCACGTATTCGCAGCCTGAAGTTCCACGGCCTCGGCGTAGATGCTTACGATCGGCAGACCCTGGGCCGCGCCCCGCAGGCGGAGGTGATTTCGCCGGGCTTTAAATACAATCTGGCGGATATCAACGCCGCGCTGGCGCTGGTGCAGCTGGACAAGCTTGCCGCCGCCAATCAGCGCCGTGCCGCCATTGCGCAACGCTATCTCCGCGAGCTGGCGGATACGCCTTTCAGGCCGCTGGCGGTGCCGTCATGGGAGCATCAGCACGCCTGGCACCTGTTTATTATCCGCGTTGATGAAGCCGCCTGCGGTATCAGCCGCGATGCCCTGATGGAAAAACTGAAGGCCATGGGCATTGGCACCGGTCTGCACTTCCGCGCCGCGCATACGCAAAAGTATTACCGCGAGCGTTTCCCCGACGTTTCATTACCGCATACGGAATGGAACAGCGCGCGCATTTGTTCCATCCCATTGTTCCCGGATATGACCGACGACGATGTCACTCGGGTCATTTCCGCACTGCACCAGCTGTCAGGACGTTGATATGTTTAGCTATCCTCCCGTGAAAAAGGTCTCGGTCGTTATTCCTGTCTATAACGAGCAGGAGAGCCTGCCGGAGCTTATCCGCCGTACCGATACCGCCTGCGCGACGCTCGGTCGGCAGTATGAAATTCTGCTGGTCGACGATGGCAGCAGCGATGACTCGGCGCGAATGCTGACCGAAGCCGCTGAAGCCGAAGGCAGCCATGTAGTGGCGGTACTGTTGAACCGCAACTACGGCCAGCACTCGGCAATTATGGCGGGTTTTAGCCACGTCACCGGCGACCTGATCATCACCCTTGATGCTGACCTGCAAAACCCGCCGGAAGAGATCCCGCGCCTGGTGGAGAAGGCCGACGAAGGCTACGACGTTGTCGGTACCGTGCGTCAGAATCGCCAGGATACCTGGTTCCGTAAAAGCGCCTCCAGGATGATCAATCGTCTGATTCAGCGCACCACCGGTAAAGCGATGGGCGATTACGGCTGCATGCTGCGCGCCTATCGCCGCCATATTATCGACGCGATGCTTAACTGCCATGAGCGCAGTACCTTTATCCCGATTCTGGCGAATACTTTTGCCCGTCGCGCGGTGGAGATCCCGGTGATGCACGCCGAGCGCGAGTTCGGTGATTCCAAATACAGTTTTATGCGTCTGATTAACCTGATGTATGACCTGGTGACCTGCCTGACTACCACGCCGCTGCGCCTGCTGAGCCTGTTCGGCAGCGCCATCGCTCTGCTGGGCTTCGCCTTCGGTCTGCTGCTGGTGGTGCTGCGCCTGGTATTTGGCCCGCAGTGGGCGGCGGAAGGGGTGTTCATGCTGTTCGCGGTGCTGTTTATGTTTATCGGCGCCCAGTTCGTCGGTATGGGTCTGCTCGGGGAGTATATCGGCCGTATCTATAACGACGTTCGCGCCCGTCCCCGCTACTTTATTCAACGTGTTGTTCGCCAGCCGGAAACGGCATCTCAAGAGGAAGATCGTTCATGAAAGCCGTAGTCTTCGCTTATCACGATATGGGTTGTGCAGGTATTCAGTCTCTGCTGGATGCCGGTTATGACATCGCCGCCATTTTTACCCATCCGGATAACCCTGGCGAAAACCATTTCTTTGGCTCTGTGGCGCGCATTGCCGCGGAACAAGGTATTCCGGTATGGGCGCCGGAAGATGTGAATCATCCGCTGTGGATCGAACGTCTCCGTGAGATAAAACCGGACGTGCTGTTCTCGTTCTATTACCGCAATCTGCTGTGCGAGGACATTCTGAATATCGCGCCGCAGGGGGCTTTTAACCTGCATGGTTCCCTGCTGCCGAAATACCGCGGCCGCGCGCCGCTGAACTGGGTGCTGGTCAACGGCGAAAGCGAAACTGGCGTGACGCTGCACCGCATGGTGAGCCGCGCCGATGCCGGGAATATCGTAGCGCAGAAAAGCGTAGCTATCGGCGAGGATGAGGCGGCGCTGGCCCTGCATCGTAAACTCTGCGCTGCGGCGTCGGACCTGCTGGCTCAGGCGCTGCCCGCGATCCGCGATGGCAAAATCGAAGAGCGCGCGCAGGATGAAAGCCAGGCGACCTGGGTCGGTCGCCGCACGCCGGAAGACGGTCGCCTCGACTGGGAGCACTCCGCCCGGAGCCTGCATAATCTTGTGCGCGCGGTTTCCGATCCATGGCCGGGCGCGTTCGGCTATGCCGGCGCGAACAAGTTTATCGTCTGGAAGTCCCGCGTACGTGACGATCTACCCGCCGCCAAAGCGGGGACCGTGCTTTCCGTCACGCCGCTGGTCGTCGCCTGTCAGGAAGGGGCATTAGAAATCGTCACCGGGCAGACCGAGCGCGGCGTTTATATGCAGGGTACGCAGCTGGCGCAGGCGCTGGGGCTGGTAGCCGGAGCGGTGCTGAGCAGCAAACCGGTCGTGGCGATTAAGCGGCGTACCCGCGTGCTGATCCTCGGGGTGAACGGTTTTATCGGCAACCACCTGACCGAGCGTCTGCTGCAGGACGACAACTACGAGATTTACGGACTGGACATTGGCTCAGACGCCATCAGCCGCTTCCTCGACAACCCGCGTTTCCACTTCGTTGAGGGCGATATCAGCATCCACTCCGAGTGGATCGAGTATCACATCAAGAAGTGCGATGTGGTCCTGCCGCTGGTGGCGATTGCCACGCCAATCGAATATACCCGTAACCCGCTGCGCGTGTTTGAGCTGGATTTCGAAGAGAACCTGAAGATTATCCGCGACTGCGTGAAGTACGATAAGCGCATCATTTTCCCGTCGACCTCGGAAGTGTACGGCATGTGCACCGACAACAATTTCGATGAAGATGCCTCTAATCTGGTCGTCGGGCCAATTAACAAACAGCGCTGGATCTATTCGGTCTCCAAGCAGTTGCTGGATCGCGTGATCTGGGCCTACGGCGATAAGAACGGCCTGAAGTTTACCCTGTTCCGTCCGTTCAACTGGATGGGGCCGCGCCTTGATAACCTGAACGCCGCGCGTATCGGCAGCTCTCGCGCCATTACCCAACTGATCCTCAACCTGGTAGAAGGCTCGCCGATCAAGCTGATTGAAGGCGGGAAACAGAAGCGCTGCTTCACCGATATCAGCGACGGTATCGAAGCGCTGTTCCGCATCATTGAGAACAAAGACGGCCGCTGCGACGGGCAGATCATCAACATCGGTAACCCGGATAACGAAGCGAGCATCAAAGAGCTGGCGGAAATGCTGCTGGCCTGCTTTGAACGTCATCCGCTGCGCGACCGTTTCCCGCCGTTTGCCGGTTTCCGCGAAGTGGAAAGCAGCGATTATTACGGGAAGGGTTATCAGGACGTCGAGCACCGTAAGCCCAGCATTCGCAACGCGAAACGCTGCCTGAACTGGGTGCCGACGGTCGAAATGGAAGAGACCGTGGAACATACCCTGGACTTCTTCCTGCGCACGGTTGAATTGACGGACAACGGCAAATCATGAAACAGGTCGGCTTACGCATAGATGTCGATACCTTTCGCGGCACGCGGGACGGGGTCCCGCGGCTGCTGGCTCTGCTGAGCCAGCACGGGATTCAGGCAAGCTTCTTTTTCAGCGTCGGGCCGGACAATATGGGGCGTCATTTATGGCGCCTGATAAAACCGAAATTTCTGTGGAAGATGCTGCGCTCAAAGGCCGCTTCGCTGTACGGCTGGGATATCCTGCTGGCAGGTACCGCCTGGCCAGGGCGCAGGATCGGCGCGGGCAATGAAGAGGTTATCCGCGCCGCCGCGCAGGAGCATGAAGTCGGTCTGCACGCCTGGGATCACTATAGCTGGCAAACGTGGAGCGGAGTCTGGCCGCAGGAGAAGTTAACGCTGGAGGTGGAGCGCGGGCTGCTGGAGCTGGAGCGGATCATCGGTCGTCCGGTAACCTGCTCCGCCGTTGCCGGCTGGCGTGCCGATCAGCGGGTCATTAAAGCCAAAGAGGCGTTTGATTTCCTCTACAACAGCGACTGCCGGGGAACCGCCCCTTTTCTGCCGCAGCTCGGTAACGGCGCTTCCGGGACCGTGCAGATCCCGGTCACCTTACCCACCTGGGATGAAGTGGTCGGCAGCGCGGTCGATATTGCGGGCTTCAATCGCTATCTGCTGGATTGCATCCACCGCGATAAGGGCACCCCGGTCTATACCATCCACGCTGAAGTGGAAGGGATCGCCTTTGCGCAACAGTTTGACGAGCTGCTGACCATGGCCGCTCAGCAAGAGATCCGTTTTTGCCCGCTAAGCCAGCTGCTGCCCGCCGATTTTAGCGCGCTGCCGCGAGGCAAGGTGGTTCGTGGTGAATTAGCCGGCCGGGAAGGCTGGCTTGGGCGTGAACAATTACTGAATTCGGGTGTTTGATGAAAAGCATTCGCTACGGCGCCTCTCTGGTCGCCCTTTTTGTCCTCTACTATTTACTCCCCCTCAACTTCCGCCTGCTGTGGCAACCGGATGAAACCCGCTACGCGGAGATCAGCCGCGAAATGCTGGCGACCGGCGACTGGGTGGTGCCGCACTTCCTCGGTCTGCGCTACTTTGAGAAGCCGATTGCCGGCTACTGGATCAACAGCATCGGCCAGTGGCTATTCGGTCATAATAATTTTGCCGTCCGCTTTGGGGTGGTGTTCTCCATTACCGTCACCGCCCTGCTGGTGGCCTGGCTGGCATGGCGTATTTTCCGCGATAAACGCCTGGCGATTTTGTCGGCAGTGATATTCCTGACCGCGCTGCTGGTCTACGGTATCGGCACCTATGCGGTGCTCGACCCGATGATTACCATGTGGCTGGCGCTGGCAATGTGCAGCTTCTGGGGTGCGGCGCAGGCTCAAAGCCACAGCGGTAAAATCTTCGGCTACGTCTTGCTGGGCGTGGCCTGCGGGATGGGGGTGATGACCAAAGGCTTCCTCGCGCTGGCGGTGCCGGTGGTTGGAGTGCTGCCATGGGTCATTGCGCGTAAACGCTGGCGTGAAGTGCTGACTTACTGCTGGCTGGCGGTGGGCGTCTGCGCGCTGGTGGTTCTGCCGTGGGGGCTGGCCATCGCCAAACGAGAGCCGGACTTCTGGCGCTACTTCTTCTGGGTTGAACATATCCAGCGTTTCGCGGAAAAAGATGCCCAGCATAAAGCGCCGTTCTGGTACTACATCCCATTCCTGATTGCCGGAAGCCTGCCGTGGCTGGCGCTGCTGCCGGGAGCGCTCAAGCGCGGCTGGACCGAGCGCGACGAGTCGCGCGGGGCGCTCTATTTGCTCGGATGGGTGGCGATGCCGTTTCTGTTCTTCAGCATTGCTAAGGGTAAGCTTCCGACCTACATCCTGCCGTGTTTCGCGCCGCTGTCGATTCTGATGGCGCGCTACGCGCTGGATGCGGCAAAGGCGGGGGCGAAAGCGCTGAAAATTAACGGCGCGATCAACCTGGCTTTTGGCCTGATTGGTCTGGTAGCGGTGCTGGTGGTTTCGCCGTGGGGCTTTATGCACAAGCCGGTATGGAGCCATATTGAGCTGTATAAATGCCTGCTGGCGGCGCTAATATTCGGCTGTTGGGCGCTGATGGGATGGCTGGCGATGAAGAATAACGGTCGCCGCTGGACGCTTGCCGCGTGCTGCCCGCTGGGGTTGGCGCTGCTGGTGGGTTTCGCGATTCCCGACCGGGTTATCGACAGCAAGCAGCCGCAGTTTATGGTGGATATCGTGAGCGAATCGTTGACGCCGAGCCGCTACGTGTTGACCAATAACGTCGGTATTGCCGGCGGACTGTCCTGGGAGCTCAAGCGCAGCGATATTATCCTGTTCGACAAGCAGGGCGAGCTGAAATATGGTCTCTCCTGGCCGGATGCGCAGCACCAGTTTGTCGATAAGGTGCAATTTGCTGACTGGTTAGCGGCGCACCGCCAGCAGGGGCCGATCTCGTTGGTTCTGCTGATGGATAAAGGAGAGAGTATGGCCGATCTACCGCTACCGAAACCGGATAGCTCTTATGAGCTGGGGCGGGTAGTGTTTATCCAGTACCTGCCGCAATGAGCGTGTGGATCTGTCTGGTTTTCGCCAGCCTGCTGAGCTGCGCCGGACAGCTGTGCCAGAAACAGGCGACCCGCCCGTCCAAATCCGGGCGGCGCGGGCACCATATTCTTGGCTGGCTGGGGCTGGCGCTGCTCTCTCTGGGCTGTAGCATGCTGCTGTGGCTTAGCGTGCTGCAGTCGATTCCGGTCAGCATCGCCTACCCTATGCTGAGCCTGAACTTTGTCTGGGTGACGCTGGCAGCATGGGGGATCTGGCGCGAGCCGGTCGCACGCCGCCACTGGTTTGGCGTGGCGCTTATCGTCGTTGGGATCGTTATTCTGGGGAGCCGCATCTGATGGGCTTAATCTGGGCGTTATTCAGCGTCGGACTGGTGAGCGGCGCGCAGCTGCTGCTGCGCAGCGCGATGGTCGAGCTGCCGCCGCTGACGGATTTATTTACCTTCCTCAACCATCTGCTGCATCTGCGGGCGGGCACCTTTGGCCTGGCGTTTGGTCTTTTGGGCTACCTGCTGTCGATGGTCTGCTGGTACTTTGCCCTGCATCAGCTGCCGCTGGCGAAAGCCTACGCGCTGCTGAGCCTGAGCTACATTCTGGTCTGGGCCGCCGCCATCTGGCTCCCCGGCTGGCATGAACCTTTCCACTGGCAATCGCTGCTGGGCGTGCTGCTGATTGTCGCCGGGGTGCTGACGATCTTCTGGCCGGTTAAGCGGCAGGGCTAGCCCGGAAGCCTGCTTTTCGGGCGTCCGGGCCCGAGCAGGATGGCTAACTTACTGCCGCCTTTAGTGGTTTCCATCCATATTTTACAGACGCTGGTTAACGGCACCGACAGCAGCATTCCCACCGGGCCAAGCAGCCACCCCCAGACCAGCAATGAGAGGAAAACTACCAGCGTAGACATGCCCAACCGGTGGCCCATCATGCGTGGTTCGAGAATATTGCCGATAATCATATGCACGACTAAAAAGAGCGCGCCAACCAGCAGGCATTCGTAATAACCGTTAAAAAGTAACGCCTGGATCATTGGCGGGACGGCGGAAATCACCGAGCCAATGTTAGGCACATAGTTCAGCAGAAAAGCCAACACGCCCCACATCAGCGCAAACTGAACCCCCATCAGCATCAGTCCTAACCAGATAATCACCCCTGTCCACAGGCTGAGCAGCGTTTTCAGCGCCAGATAATGCGAGACGCCTTTTAACGCCCGGTGAAGACCGGCGATATGGATTTGCGGGTTGTTCAGTGCAAAGCGGAGTTTATAGGGGACATGACGGACTTCAAACAGCATAAAGACCACGGTCATGACCAGTAAAATAACGCTGGCCATGGCGCCGGAGAGGCCAGTCATCAGGACGGTAGTGAACGTCATTAGCTTGTCGGAGTCCATGCGTTGCAGCATACGTTCCGGTGACATGTGAATATGCAAAAACGGCAGCGCCTCCTGCAGGCGCAGGACTTTCGCCGTCAGCTCCTTATTATACTTTGGCAGCATGGCGACGAATTCGTTAACCGACGCGGCCAGCACGCCAATTAACGCGGTAAGTACGATCAGCATCACCACGACCACGATGGTAATGGCTACCGGACGTCTGATACCGCGGCGAATAAACCAGGTGACCAGCGGATTCAGGACAATGGCGAAGAACAATGCCAGTAATAGCTGCACGATGATATCTGCCGCGGCGTGGATACCGGCGAGGATAACCACCAGTGACGCCAGTTTGAGCAGAATATGCATGCCCGTTTTATCGGGCTGAGGGGTTGTCATTCACTCTTCCTTTCTATGATTTTCATTAAGTGTAGCGTCTGGCTTGCTGCCAGGAATCCTAATCTGGCTGCTGATTTATAACGTGCGGCGTGGTAGAAATGAAACACTGTTGTAAAAATCTGGTGGAACCCGATGCCCGAAACCGTCGCTGAACCGGCGCTTAATGGATTGCGCCTCAATCTGCGGATTGTCTCTGTCGTTATCTTTAACTTTGCCAGCTACCTGACCATAGGCCTGCCGCTGGCGGTATTACCCGGCTATGTTCATGATGTAATGGGGTATAGCGCCTTCTGGGCCGGGCTGGTGATTAGCCTGCAGTATTTTGCTACGCTGCTCAGCCGCCCTCACGCCGGGCGCTATGCCGATCTGCTGGGCCCGAAAAAAATCGTTGTTTTTGGCCTGTGCGGCTGCTTTCTGAGCGGACTGTGCTATCTGCTGGCGGCGTTCTGCGGCGGCTGGCCCGTGGTTAGCCTGGCGCTGTTGTGTCTGGGGCGCATTATTCTCGGCATCGGGCAGAGCTTTGCGGGCACCGGCTCAACGCTGTGGGGCGTAGGGGTAGTCGGTTCGCTGCATATCGGGCGGGTTATTTCCTGGAACGGGATTGTGACCTACGGGGCGATGGCGATGGGCGCGCCGCTCGGGGTGCTCTGTTACTCGCTGATTGGCCTGCACGGTCTGGCGTTGACGATTATGGTGGTTGCGCTGGTGGCGGTGCTGTGCGCGTTGCCGCGGGCGGCGGTAAAAGCGGGTAAGGGGAAAGCGATGTCGTTTCGCGCGGTGCTGGGGCGCGTCTGGCTCTACGGCATGGCGCTGGCCCTCGCATCGGCGGGTTTCGGCGTTATCGCCACCTTTATCACCCTGTTTTATGATGCCAAAGGCTGGGACGGCGCGGCCTTCGCCCTGACGCTGTTTAGCTGCGCCTTTGTCGGCACTCGCCTGCTGTTTCCCAACGGAATTAATCGCCTCGGTGGGCTGAACGTGGCGATGATCTGTTTTGTCGTCGAGATTATCGGGCTGCTGTTAGTGGGCCTGGCGGAGACGCCGCTGATGGCGAAAATCGGTACTTTCTTTGCCGGAGCCGGCTTTTCGCTGGTGTTCCCGGCGCTTGGCGTGGTGGCGGTGAAGGCGGTGCCGCAGCACAACCAGGGGTCGGCGCTGGCAACCTATACGGTATTTATGGATCTCTCGCTGGGGATCACCGGCCCGCTGGCCGGGCTGCTGATGGCGTGGGCGGGAATTTCATCGATCTATCTGGCGACGGCGGGGCTGGTCGCGGTAGCGCTGCTGCTGGGATGGCGATTAAAAAAACGGCCCCCGGTCAATGAACCGGAGGCCGCGGCATCAGGCCAGTAGTTACTGGATGACGAGGGTGTTGATAATGTTTTCCGCTTCGGTCTGAGCCTGCTGCTGGTTGTCCGCTGGCAGCGTGATCTGCAGCGTCAGCAGTTTGTCATCAACCTTGCCGAGAAGCACGGAAGACCAGGCGGTCTGGCCCTTAGCGGAGATGATGGTGTCCAGCTGTTGCAGGGTGTGGCCTTTGAGCTCAATGGATTTATTGCTCACGACCTGCAACTGCGGGTCGCGGCTGCGCTGCTGCTCTTCCAGGCGCTGGCTCATCACCGCCAGCTCTTCATTGGTATTGTCGCCAACAATCACGATCACCGCTTTTTGTCCGGTGGCATCAGAGTAGACGTGCATATTGTTGGCCTGGGTGCCCAGCTTGCCGCTCTGGTCGGTCATACCGGCAGGCAGGGAGAAGCTCAGTTTGCCATCCAGTAGACTAATAGGTTGCCCGCTGGCGTTGCTTTCCGCAGCAGCCCCGGCAGTCGGCGTTTTGGTATCGCTGTTATCACAGGCAGCAAGCCCCATAACCAGCAGGCCAATACCGACATATTTAACCAAATTGCGCATTGACATCTTCCTTTCGATAAACGGCCATTAACGGCTCATTCGCTTATCTTATCACATCGTTTCGCGAGTACTCTTAACCTGGCTGCAATGCGGATAAATCAGATTTATCTGCCAGTTTTTTCAGCAGCATATTCAACAACATGCCGTACATCGGCAGGAAGAATACGATGCTAATCAGCACTTTGAAGCAATAATCGACGATGGCGATTTCCCCCCAGTGCGCCGCCATAAACGGGTCCGGGCTGCGCCAGAAGGCGATAAAGAAGAAGGCCAGCGTATCGCTGATGTTACCGAAAAGGGTGGATGCCGTGGGCGCCAGCCACCAGCGGCGGCTCTGACGCAGGCGGTTAAAGACGTGGACGTCAAGGATTTGCCCCAGCGCGTAGGCCATAAAGCTGGCGGCGGCGATACGAGCGACAAACAGGTTAAAGCTAGTTAAGGCGGCAAAGCCCTGCCACTCGCCCATGTAGAACAGCGCGGAAACCCCGTAGGAGATCAGCAGCGCCGGGATCATCACCGCGAGGATAATGCGTCGCGCCAGCGGAGCGCCGAAAATGCGTACCGTCAGATCGGTGGCGAGGAAAATAAACGGAAAGCTGAACGCGCCCCAGGTGGTATGAAAACCAAAGATGGAGATCGGTAGCTGCACCAGATAGTTACTGGAAGTGATGACCAGCAGATGGAAAAGCGATAGCCAGATCAGCGCTTTTTTACGCTGTACGGTAGTAAACGGACTCATATTGTGACCTTTTTATGCCCGTTATTCTTCAAGCTGCAGATGCGTTAACTTTCCTCGCTCATCCCAGTCACTTACTGATGTAAGCTCCTGGAAATTCGCTGCGTCGTCGCCTTTCTGCAACTCGAATGATTTAGGGCCAGAGA
>PVLC010038041.1:0-14972 GCA_004027655.1 Graphiurus murinus | reverse complement strand
CTCCTCCTCCTCTTCTTCTTCTTCTTCTTCGTGGTACTAGAGATTGAGCCAAGAGATATTCTACCTCCAAGCTACATCCTCAGCCCTATTTTATTTTTATTTTGATACAGGGTCTCACTAAATTGCAGAGTGCCTCATTAAGATGCTGAAGCTGGCCGGGCGTAGTGGCGCACGCTTGTAATCCCAGCATTCGGGAGGCTGAGACCAGAAGATCCGGGTTCGCGGCCAGCCTCAGCTGCCTCATGAGGCACTCCGCAACTTAGTGAGACTCGGTTTCAAAATAAAGAATAGGGCTGGGGGCGTAGCTCGGAGGTAGAATGCCCCTGAGTTCAATCCCCAGTACCGCAAAAAAAAAAAAAAAAAAAAAAAAAGATGCTGAAGCTGGCTTTGAACCTGCAATCCTCCTGTCTCAGCTTCCCAAGTACTAGGATGGAGATTTATTTTTTGTTTTTTGCAGTACTGGGAATTGAACCCAGGGGCATCTACCTCTGAGCTACACCCCCAGCCCTATTTTTTATTCTTTAGTTTGAAACAGGGTCTCACTAAGTTGCGGAGGCCTCACTAAATAGCTGAGGCTGGCTGCGAACCTGGATCCTCCTGTCTCAGCCTCCCAAGTACTAGGATTACAAGCGTGGACCACCATGCCCGGCTAGGATGGAGATTTTTAAAGGAGGAATTAGGACTACAAGAGGGAGAGGAGAATATGGGACTCTTCAGAGTATACAACAAGTGCTCCTTAAATGATCGTGGGGTTGAATATTAGAAAAGCTACTGTGAAGCCAGCTGGTGGTGGGGATTAGAAGGAGGGTTCTTCCTCGTATATAGTAGTGCTCAATAAATGCCTCCCACATTTGTGTGTGTATGTGTGAGTGCGCGCACACGTATAACTGGGGATTGAACCCAGGGGCATTCTACTTCTGAGCTACACCACCCCCCCCAGCTCTATTTTATTTTGTAGTTTGGAACAGGTCTCACTAAGTTGCAGAGTGCTACACTAAGTTGCTGAGGCTGGCTGTGAATCTGTGATCCTCCTGACTCAGCCTCCCAAGTACTGGGACTACAGGTGTGCACCACCATGCCCAGCCCTAGCCCTATTTTTAAAATGTGTTTAAGCTAGGCGGGCATGGTGGTGCACGCCTGCAGCCTCAGTAGTTGGGAGTCTGAGACTGGAAGATCAACAGTTCAAGAATAGTCTCAGCAGCCGGGCGTGGTGGCGCACGCTTGTAATCCCAGTACTTGGGAGGCTGAGACAGGAGGATTGCAGGTTCGCAGCCAGCCTCAGCTACTTAGTGAGGCCCTCTGCAACTCTGTGAGACCCTGTTTCAAAATAAAGAATAAAATATAGGGCTGGGGGTATAGCTCAGAGGTAGAATGCCCCTGGTGCCCCTGGGTTCCATCCCCAGTACCACCAAAAAAAAAAAAAAAAAAAAAAAAAGGATAGTCTCAGCAACTTAGAGAGACCCTATTTCAAAATATAAAATAAAAGGGGCTGTGTGTGTAGCTCAGAGGTAGAATGCCCCTTGGTTCAATCCCCAGTACCTAAATGAATAAAATAATTTTTTTTGGAAACAGGATCTTGCTATGTTGCTGAGGCTGGGCTCAAACCTGTGATCCTCCTGTCTCAGCCTCCCAAATACTGGAATTTCAGGTATGCTCCATCATACTGGGCTACCTCTTACATTCTGACACATGCAAAGTATGTAATAAATATCTGTAGCAAGAATAAATAGCTCTGAATAGATAGAAAGGTGGCAGGGTAAGAGCTCCTGGGGGCAGGAGTGATCTAACTAGTAAACAGATGATACTTAATAAATTTAGGCTGTAGTAGCTGCTTGGAGAGTGAGCTCTTGAGGCAGAGGCAGGGAGTTCCAGAGACTTGAAAAGAGGAAATGAGAACGACTCATACAGTAGGTGCTCAGTGTTTATTGGCTTAAATAGACTAAATGGTCCTTTGGGACATGAACTTAAGATTGGGAGAGGGAATCATAGGGATGCTGAAGAGAATGGGAAACCCTTAGAAACCTTTAAAATTGGGTTCTGGGTTTTTTGAAGGAAAATACCTTGGGGAGAAGGCTTATGATTTGGGCAAGTTCTCTTAGTGGTAGTGAAGAGCAATGTCTCCCTATATGCAACAGGTGCTGCATATGTGCTCCATGGCTCCACTGGAACAAAAGGACTCTGAGAAGGAGGCAGGAACACACAGAAGACACTCCATAAATGCTCATGGGAGTCATTGGAGGAAAATGTCTTTGGGGTAAGGTGATTAGGGTGGAGCACATGGCGGCCACGGAAGAAATGTTCACTGGATCCATTAAAATAAAAGACCTTTGTGGAGGGGGGCTAGGGATTGGCACAAGATCATTTGATAAATGTTCCCTGGATCCTTGGAGGAAAAACCCGTTGGGAAAGGAGAATGGGAATGCAGAAATTTGATCTAGGTAAGCATGATTCTCCATCTGTGGGAGGAAAGGCCTTTCTGGAGACCCACAGAATCAGGCACAGAGCAAGTGCTCCATAAATACTTCAGCAAGAGTGTACACAACAACTGCTAAATACCTGATTGCTGTATTAACTGGAGGCACTGGCCTTTGTGGAGAGGTCTAAGGCTAGGTCATGCAATAGGTGCTTAATTCATGCTGAGTGAAGCCACTGAAGGAAAAGGCATTGGGCAAAGGGTTTGGGGATGGCATATTATAGCAGGCGCTCAATGCATACTTGCTGGATATATTGGAGGAAAGAATCTTTAGGGAAGGCTCATACTGAGAGCAGCTGATCAATGTTAGATGGATCCACCAAAGGTAAAGCCTTTGAAGCAGCAGCTTTGGGAATGGAGGACACAGGAAGCACTCAATAAATGCTTTCTAGATTCACTGTAGGAAAAGGTCTTTGAGGAGAGAGTCTGACGATGAGTCACACACAGAAGGCTCAAAAATGCTCATAGAATTCACTGGAGGAAAATGATTTGTTTGAGAGGAGGCTTGGGGATGGGATATGCGTCAGGCACTTAATAAACGCTTCCTAGATCCTTTGGGGAAAATAGGTCCCCTTAGAGAGAGGGCCTGGAGTTGGGGCACACAGAAGGCATTCAATCAAGTTTCACAGGATCCATTAAAGGCAAAGCTTTTGAAAAGAAGCTGGGTGGTATACACAGTAGGCGTTCAATCCATGTTTACTGAATAGTTTAAAAGGTCTTTGAGGAGGGGGCTGGGGTGGGACACATAGCACCGACTGGACACATGCTCACAAGACCTGTTAGAAGTCCTTAGGGCAAGGGTTAAGGAGAACAGTGCACAGAAGAGATTTTTACAAAATTCACTGAAGCCAAAGGCCTTAGGAAGAGCGCTTCAATGAGATAAGGCATACCTCAAGTGCTCGATAACTGCTTATAAGATTCATTACAGGACAAACCCTTTAGGGCAAGGGGTGGGTGGGGGAGGCAGGGCACATTTGGCTCTTGAGGCTCATAGGATATATTGAAGCCAACGACTTGTGGGGAGGGATACTGGAGAAGAGTTACATAGCAGGCAACCGATAATTGCTCCCTGTATGCATCAAGATTTGGGGGAGGCTAGGGCAGGGTACACAGGAAGCATCCAGTATAATAATTTAAAGGAAAATAATTTGGGCGAGGGCATCAGTTGTCAGGCACACAAACGGCGCTCGATAATTGCTCGTTCACTGTGGAACCATCTGGGGACCCAGGCCCACGGGGAGGCGCAGCAGTGGCTTACCAGTCTGTGTGCGGCTCGTCGATGACCAGCAGCACCCTGGCGGCGGCGCCCCCGCGGCCTGCGCCCCCAGAGCCGCCGCCCACCTGCTCGCTGAAGGTGGCGGCCGCGGCTGCTGTGGTCTGCTTGACCGCGTTGGAGAGCGACGAGAAGAAGCCACCGCCCCCCGAGGACCCGGGACTAGGGGCTGCTGGAGAGGCCACCGGGGCGGCGGTGGAGGCCCTGTCGGCAGTGGCGGCCGCGGAGCCGGGCGTGGCTCCGGGGCTGGCGGCAGAGGGCGGCGGCGGGGGCGGCTGCGGGCGCTGCAGGTCTGTCATGTACCCATTCGGCAGATTGGCCATGAAGTTGCTGTCTGACAGGCGGCGCCGCAGGTAGTTCATGGCTGCGGCTTGGGGCAGGGGGTCCTAGGGGCAGTCTGATCAGGATCCGCGGAGGCGGACCGCGCGGGGCCCGGGAGCCCAGCTGCGCTCGCAGGCACGACGCTACTCCTCTGCTGCCCGCCGCAGACTGAGGCAGCGCTGAGTCGCCGCCGCCGCAGCGCGGATGGTCGCGCCCGTGCCTCCCTATCTCTCGCCTCACGTGGTGCAGTCCGGCTGGGCCCGCGGCGGCGCGGACGCGACCAAGACGGCCGGGAAGGGGAGTTGGTAGAGGAACGGCGAGTGACGTCAACGCGCCTTCAGTGCTGGGGCGGTGGTGGCGCGCGCCGACAGGCGGGGGCGAAGGCGCTGTCCGCGGTGCTGAAGCCAGCAGTGCGCACGCGCCTCGCCGCATCTTCTTCCCCTCCCCCCTCTGATAGGGGATGCGCAATTTGGGGAGTGGGGGTGGGGTGTTGGTCCCGAGTGTCAGGGTCGGTCGTCAGGCAGGCCCACCTACAACCACCTCATTTTGGTCCTTGCATCCATACTCAGGACCCCCCCCCCCAGATACTCGGTTTTCAATGTTGATATTCACGGGGAAGGCATTTTGGGGGTGGGGGAGGCACCCTCGGAGACATAAAAGTAGAGAAATAACCCCCTCACAGAGAGGGGTAGGGTGACATGCAGTGCCCCGCGGGCAGATCAGTCTCCCACGTCCACACAGTCTCAGCTAGGCAGAGAGAAGGGCATGGGGGAGGCATAAACAGTCTCAGACAAGCGGAGGTGGACACTTGGGCGTTGTACACACCCTTGCCCCAGCTGGCCGGGAGGCCTGGAGGCACATAGGGAGTGATACACCCAAAGGTAAGGAAACCACGTGGGGGAGTGTACAGAGAACCCACACCAATCTAGGTATCTTTACAGACATACAAGCCCAGGGTAATCAACACACAAGAACATGTTGAATACATGCTATATACATGGGCAACATACCCACACACAGAGACCCAGAGAAATTCATACAAGCACACACACCCAGACAAAACATACCCACAGAGGATCATGGAGAATCCTAGATATGCAACACAGACATAGTCCCTGTAGCTCTAAGCCCCCATGTGTGTCCATTCCCCCCTCCCCATCCACAGCACTTGATCTACATGCCACGGTTCCTCTGCTATGGATACAGCCAAAATCTGGGGTCATCAGTATCCACAGCTGTCTTCTCCTGCACCTGAGAACTTCCCACAGAGGCAGGATGACAAATACTACTTGCACATGAGGAAATGAGGTAGTCCAGGCAGAGGCAGGATGTAGAAGCCATCCTGTCAAACCTGTGAGACATTGACTACAACAAAAACACACATCCATAAAGAATTACTTGTTGATGACACCCAACACTTAACTGTTTGCATACATTAGTCCATCCAACCCTCACAACAATCTTATGGGGATAATATGTTTTCCAGTTCATGGATGAGGGAATCCAAAGACTCCAATTCATTTCCAAAGGGTCATGGTCATTTTTCAATCCATATTTTTCTTTTAAGAATATGCCAGGAAGATGGAACAGCCAGTGCCAGCATGGCTAGAACAAAGTGGGAGGGATTGTGGTAGGGACAGGGTTAGGGAGGATAGTAGGGACCTTGTGGTCCTTGACCACAATGAGCAATGTCGGAGGACCAGGGGAGGTGGCAAAAGGTATGCAAGTAGGCAGATCTGATGTCTCTTATGCCTGCTGGATTTTCAGGTGAATAATCGACTTTTTTTTATTGGTTCATTCTTCATTCATTAAATCACTGACCTGTTTAAGCAAGGGAGTAATAGTGGACTCTGGAGTCAGTGATTGTGATCAAGTTAGGCTTCCACCCTACATTTGAGAAAGTGACTTAGTGTCTCTGAGATCTGGTTTCTTCATCTGTAAAAAGGTGATGACCACCTGACCTACCTCTAAGGAGAAGAGGAGGGGAGGGGCAACCTCTGTACCTTTGCATGAGTGTTAACCTCTTCCAAGAACGCCCCCCCCACTCTCTTTCTCAGGTACTGCCTTTGGCCATAATCTCCAAGAACTACCCCCCCATTGCATCCCTTCTTCCCACAATCCCCAAATTAAACTTTACCCAAGTCATCCTTTTACTCTCTCCTCCATCCCAGCCATCTTCAGTCCTACCTCCAGCCCTTTGTTTTAACTCACCCCCCTCCTTCCTCCAGGATTCCCTCTCTGGCATTCCAAATGGGGAACTCCCCAGAAATTGGGTATTTTCCAATGTTTTTAAATATGTGCTTCCATTATGAAGGGGAAAAAAAAGAAGCAAAAAACTTTTTTGGATTACTAGTAGAAGCACACAATCTGTGCCATGCCTGTGGTGACCTCTCAGGGGGACAGGAGCATCTTCAGATCTCTAGACCTTTTGGGCTCCTATGGGCCTGAATTTGGGCTCCTCAGGACTCTGTCTTCAGACTGTGCCTCTTCTAGGTTCCCTAGGTTCCCAGGTTCCTAGTAGTTGTGGTCTCCAGTGGTTTCTTTTTTCCAGGTGGCTCAATATTCTGGAATTAATTTTTTGTAGACTGTTTGCTTTTTTTCAGTACTGGGGCATTGAAGCCAAGGGAATTCTACCTCTGAGCTACACCCCCAGTCCTATTTTTTTTCTTTATTTTGAAACAGGGTCTCACTAAGTTGCAGAGGGCCTCACTAAATAACTGAGGCTGGCCACAAACTCGGATCCTCCCATCTCAGCCTCCCAAATACTGGGATAACAAGTGTGTGCCACCAAGCCCAGCCGTAGACTGTTTTCTGAAGGGATACGGATCCCACCCAGGAGTACCTCAACTCCTTGAGGCAAAGAGGTAAGGCTTTTCCACACTACCTATCTCCATCTTCTTCAGCATATATATATGTTGCCTTAGTGTGAATGTGCACACACATGAACACACCTATAACTCACAGTTATGGCACATACAGTTGTAACCTCACAATACTCCACATATACTCAATATATCCTTGTTTTTTATTTTATTTTATTTTTTTGTAGTGCTGGGGGTTGAACTCAGCAGCACTCTACCTTCAAGCTCCATCAAGCCTTATTTTTTATTTTGAAACAGGGTCTCGCTAAGTTGTGGAAGGCCTCACTAAGTTGCTGAGGCTGGTCTTGAAACTGTAATCCTCCTGTCTCCTCCCAAGTACTGGGATTACAGGTGTGCACCACAACACCTGGCTACATCCTTAATTCTTGTACATCTCTATAGGTATGCATCACAAAGACACACAGAGATATGTACCTTGCAATGTATATACACACAGAGCTTCCATTTCTTTTCTTTCTCTCTCTCTCTCTCTCTCTGGTATGGGGCATTGAACCCAGGGGTATTCTGCCTCTGAGATACACCCCCCAGCCCTATTTTTTTTTATTTTGAAACAGGGCTTTCCTAAGTTGCGGAGGGCCTCACTAAGTTGATGAGGCTGGCTGCAAACCTGTGATCCTCCTGTCTCAGCCTCCCAAGTACTCGGATTACAGATGTGAGCACCACGTCCAGCCACAGCTTCCATTTCTTGTAAACACATAGCTTGCTCACACTCTGTAGTAGCAACCAGAACCCATTACTTTGGCTTGGTCTTCCCAAGATGGCCAGGTGCTCAACTTGTCTTCACTTCAACCCATCACCTGGCTCATTTTACATAAGCAGAAACCCACCAAGAGAAGTTAGCATGCTGACAAGACTCCAGGTGTTGCAAATCTTCCACCTGAACTATCTCACACAGAAAAGTCCCCTTTGCCCACTGCACAAAGTCCTGAAATTTGTTCCTGATACTTCAGGTTGCACCAGAATCCATGATGCTTTAAGAATGTCCAACCCCCTACTTTTCTGTGCCTGTTTCCTCCATTGTAAAATGGGGATCCTACTGACCTGCATGGGTTTGTTGTGATTTTAATGACTTCATGCTATGAAAAACCTTAAGACACTACTGGGTACACAGTAAGTACTTTCTAAGTGTTACCTATTACTGTAATTATGACGATTCTTACGCATCTTATCACAAGGGGCTCCACACTTAGTGAGTGGTAAATTAATGAGCAAATGCTAGGAGCATTGGTGTCTGGGTTTGTTCTCTTCATTGTGGAGACACGTGCTGCTCTAATTCCTCCTTCCCCATGTCTCCTGATGTCCAGCACTATTGTTAGTATACAGTAGGCGTTGTGTTGAATATATGTTCGAAGGAAAGGAATGCCTATTCTGAGTCTGTTCCCTGTCTGTGATGTCCTCTCCTTCTACCGATCCTCCTCCACCCCAGATGCCCAGACTTAGCTCCGGCATACAGTAGACGCTGAAGTGTTGAACAAAATGAACAAACGGGAGAGGAAGATGTCTGGGTTTGTCCTGAGGGCTCCTCCAGGAGGATGCGGACTGTAACTTCTCTTTGCCTCCACCACAGCTCAGAGCACATCATAGCCGCTTCTTCAGTCCGCCCCCGGCCTCTCACAGCTATCTGTCGTCTGTAATTGTGGTGTTGGAGCTGGGCTGTTGGGGAGTGGGTGGGTGCAGGTGCTTGCGAGCCACAGGGCGCCAGCCCTGGCCATGCCTCTGCTGCCATTCTGGGACGATCAATGTGGAATTGGCCCCCTGAGAGGCTCTGGTTGGTGGGAACCTAGGGAGCTTCAGGAGGCAGGGAGACGGCAACTAAACAACAGGCTGGCCAATCAAGAAGTGTCTGCTAGGACGAACAGCCAATCACAAAACCCACAGAGCAGAGCTCTGCAGAGGGACGTGCCTGGCTGCCCTGGGGCACTAGGGGGGTCCCAGACCCGGGTTTAGGGGAGTGGCAAGGGGGAGGCTAGGGCTGAACACTTGCTTTTATTCCTTCCAAGCAGCAACCATAGTAGAACATGCTGTTTCCCTCAACAGGCTGCTGCGTCTTTGCTCTAGAAGATGCTATCGCCACCCCATCCTTCCTGGGGTAGGGGGCAGGTTGCTTTTCCTCCTTTAAGGAATTTCAGAAGAGCCTGAAGAGGCTGATTTATTGAAGTCTGGGAGATCAGGGGTTCAGAGAGAAAGTGAGAGATATTAGGGTTTCTTTTCATCAGGGTCTATGCAGGCAGGTGCGTGTAGACATGGCCGTTGCTCCTTCACCACCAGCCTCTGGCCCTGCAGCTCCTCGCACAGTGGCCGTGGAGTCCCCCAGAAGGTCACATTCTTCTCACCCTGACCTTCGACCATGGAAACGGTGGGCCTGGGGTGTTGGGGAGGATGGAGGAAAGAAGCTCAGGAAGGGCAAAAATACATTCAACTTTTTTTTTTTTTTTTTTTTTTTGCAGTACTGGGGATTGATCCCAGGTCCCCTCGCATGGTAAGCAAGCGCTCCACCACTGTGGTCCATCTCCAGCCCTCAATAAACTGTGTGTGTGTGTGTGTGTGTGTGTGTGTGTGTGTGTGTGTGTGTGTTACTGGAGATTGAACCCAGGGGCATTCTACCTCTGAGCTCCACCCCCAGCCCTATTTTTTATTCTTTATTTTGACACAGGGTCTCACTAAGTTACGGAGTGCCTCACTAGGTAGCTGAGGCTGGCCAGGAACCCGGATCCTCCGGTCTCAGCCTCCCACATACTGGGATTACAAGCATGTGCCACCATGTCTGGCTTCAATAGCCTTTTTTTTTTTTTTTTGGCAGTACTGGGGATGGAACCTAGGGGCTTCTACCTCCGAGCTACATCCCCAGCCCTACTTTTAATTCTTTATTTTGAAACATGGTCTAAGTTGGGGAGGGCCTCACTAAGTAGCTGAGGCTGGCCGAGAACCTCCAGTGTCAGCCTCCCAAGTACTGGGATTACAAGCATGCACCACCACGCCCAGCTTCAATAAGACTCTTAATGAGTGCTCACTGTGCGCCCAACACTCCTCTTTAGCTGTGATGTTGGGCTATTTCTTTATCTTTCTTGTGCCTCAATTTACCTCATCTACAAAATGTGAATAAAAGGAATAAAAGCAATACCTACCTCACCAGGCAGAGTGAGCATAACTGAATTAATTCAGGCCAAATGCTCAGAGTAAGCACTGGCAGAATAAGTGCTCAATAGATGCTTGTGGCCATTAATCCTTGACAGGAGCTACTGTCTCTTACCTTTGTGTTTTTTTTTTTTTTTTTTGTGGTACTGGGGATTGAACTAAGGGGCATTCTACCTCCGAGCTATAGCCCCCAGTCCTATTTTTTATTCTTTTTCTTGAAACAGGGTCTCACTAAGTTGTGGAGTGCCTCACTAGGTAGCTGAGGCTGGCTGCGAACCCGGATCCTCCGGTCTCAGCCTCCCAAATGCTGGGACTACAAGTGTGTGCCACCACACCTGGCTTATTTTTTATTTTGAAACAGGGCTTCACTAAGTTGCTGAAAGTCTCACCGAATTACTGAGGTTGGCCTTGAAACTGCAATCCTCCTGCCTTAGCCTCCCAAGTACTGGAATTACAGGTGTGCACAACCACTCCCAGCTTTATTTTACCTCTAAAACCCTTTACATCTCTTCCTATTTCCTGCCTGAAAAAACCCAGATGCCTTGTTGAGCCCAAATCCCTGCTCCAAACCAATCTCTCCCTCCTCCACTTTATCCATGTTCATAATGCTTTGTGTGAGTTATTTCTACCACTAGGCAAGCCTTCCATTCACTCCCATCCCAGATCTCTCAATTGGTTCTTCCTTCATTCAGCCTGTCACTCATTCAAGTCCTTGGCATCTTCATCCAACACCTCTAACTCATTTCAGGACCTACTCTGAACAGCACAGCTGGGAGATCATGTTCCAGATGGCAGGCCTTCCAAGAACAGGAAAAAGCCACTTAGCCAAGTAAGTTGATGTATATGAAAGGAAGGGACAGGTATTTTAACCCTCTCTAATACCTGGGCTGTTCTGGTCCTGAGTAAACACCTAGGGTAGCCTATCATCTGTGTCCAGGACCCTGCTTAAATTCTAGAGGCCAGGAATGCTGTTCCCGGCCCCTACCTGCCCAGGAAAGCCTGATCACCTTCCTGGACCCAGGATGCAGTAATAGTTCCTTTGCTATGCATCTCAGTTGCCTTCTGTCAGGCTTCTGCTCACCTGGGTCCCTTGGGGGATAATGGATCTGAATTCTGTGACTGTCACTATCAAGGCCTTGGCGTGCCTCTGGGCAGTGAGATATGGAGGCATTGGTGCATCCAGCAACTCAAAGCAGAGAATCCGAAAGCAGAGGGGAGGGACATGTGAAGGGCCAAATGACTGAGTCACTGAGGGGCACAGAGCTGTGACTCCTCCCCTGGTAGCTTCTGTCTCCTATTCTGCATTTCTCCCCTATTCTGCAGCTGAGACCTGGCACTCAGCAAGGCAGGAGCCTTGGGCCCAGTGGCGGGAGCCCTGGTAGTTGCCTCTCCTGTCTTCAACGTCAGGACCCCCTCCCAGGCACACTCTACCCCCTCACTCACGAGAACTTTGGGAGCAAGGCTGTGCACACACGCTGGCGGACACGGGTGGGGTTGGGTCCACACGGGGGCATGCACAGCCCCCATTCACTCCACTGCGACCAAGTGCCTTTCCCTGTAACAAGGGGAGGGGACAGTCAAACTCGATGTCTTAGTGGGAAGGTGAGAGAGCTACAGAGACATGGGGTCTGCAGCAGTGCCACATGACCCTGTCCCTGCATGGCTGCCCACCCTCGCAGCAACCTCCAGGGGGCACTCACACACGCAATTCTGGATGTTGTAGCAGTGTCGGATATCCTGGTAGGAGCCGGGACATCGCTGTCCATTAAACTTTCGGCCCCCGCAGATCCTCGAGCGGGTCTGCTGGCCTGGGATTTCCTCGCAGCTAATAGACTTCATGTTTACTCGGGTGCAGGTGCTCCACTTCCCCCAGGCTTCCCACTCTCCGTTCACTGCAGGGATGGGGCAACTGGGGCTCAGATCAAAACAGGGAGCCAGTAAAAGGGGGGCTCAGGGGAAGGAATGAGGCTGTGGGAGGGAGTGGCAGTGACTGGATGTAGGAATGGGGAATCAGGGGTGGAACCAAGGCATGAGGGCCAGGAAAGGAGGGATCAAAGGCAGGAACAAGGCCTTAGCGGCGGAGATGGGCTGGGGGGTGCAGGTGTGGAAATGGTTTCTCCTGAGGTGCTGACCAGGGCAGGGTGTGGCCGTGTTGCAGATGTGGGTCCGGGTGGCATCGCCAACACAGAAGGCACCCCCATGCTGGGGCAGAGGGTGATCACATGTCCGTCGTTCCAGGGTCTGGCCCAGGCCGCAGGTCACAGGGCAGGGGCTCACAGGGCCCCATGGCCCCCAACCTCCAGCCACTGTTGAAGAGGGGAAAGGTGTGAGGAGATAGGCCACTTCAATCCCCCTTCAGCCCTATCATAGATTCCCCAAATCTGCAATCCCATCCCTGTTGGGGAGATGCTCGAAAGATCTTGGGGGATGGTAGTAGCTTAAGGTTCAGTGGGGGGCACTGAATAAAAAGAAAGGGGTGGTAGAAGCACCCAGGGGAAGCTGAGTAGTTTTTTTTTTTTCTGCAAAGGAGGTAGTAAGCCGGGCGTGGTGGCCCACACTTGTAATCCCAGCATTTGGGAGGCTGAGACTGGAGGATCTGGGTTCGCGGCCAGCCTCAGCTACCTAGTGAGGCACTCCGAAACTTAGTGAGACCCTGTTTCAAGAAAAAGAATAAAAAATTGGGCTGGGGGTATAGCTCGGAGGTAGAATGCCCCTTTGTTCAATCCTCAGTCCCGCAACAAAAAAAAAAAAAAAAAAAAAAAAAGAAAGAATAAAAAGAAAAAAAAAGGGAGGTAGTAAGTCATTAAGTTCAGGCATCTATGTCCTAGACCTTTGCAGTGGATTTCCCCAAATGAAAGGCTCCACGTGGCAACACGGTATTAGATAGAGCTCTATTCCCTGAAACAGCAGAGCATCTGTGCCCTGCGTGAAGAACCCTGCTGGTGGCGTCAGCGCCCCCTCCCTGGATACCTGGGCAGGGTGGCAGGCCGGTACAAGCCCGATACTCATAGGCTGACCCTGAGCAGGACTGCCCAGGAGGCTTCTTGGAGGGCTCGGGTGCTGAACACGTGCGGCTTCGAGTCTCCGTAGGCTTGTGGGATCCGCTGTGGCAGGAGCCTGAGCAGTGACTCCAGGGGCCCCAGGCAGCCCAGGCCCCGTGTGCTGTGGTGGGCGGGGAGGGGGTTACACGTGATCATTTTGCTGAAGCCCTCTTACCCTGGCAATCCCCTGCTGTAGCCCCACAGACCTACACTGGGTGTTCCCATCAGTGTCCCGTGGCTGCCCTCACTCACTGGGGCAGACCTGCTGGGTGTCACAGGCCTCTGACTCTTGTGCCTCTCCTGGGCAGCGGCCCCCACACTTGGGGGCAGGGCGATTGCATACTCGCTTTCGGGTCCGGGTGCCTTTGGAGCATGTGACAGAGCAAGGTCCCCAGGGTGTCCAGTCAGACCAGCCGCCCATCTCTGTGGGAGAGAAGAGAAGGGGCTGGAATGGAGGTGGGGGTGTCACTTGGGGATCCTCACTTTTAGCTAATCCTATCTTCACATCCTCTGTCCCCACACCCAGCCCACCATTGCTGCTCAGCTGAACTATGACAGCAGCCACCTGTGTGTCACCTCTCAGGTACAATCTATTCTCTGCTCAAACCAAGTCAGATGCAATGTCCTCCCTGCCCACAGTCTAAATCGCTGATTATGCCAGGTGTGGTGGTGTGCATCTGTAATCCCAGTACTTGGGGGACTGAGACAGGAGGATCACAGGTTCAAGGCCAGCCTCAACAACTTACTGAGAACCTGTTTCAAAATAAAAAAGGCTGGGGTGTAGCTTGGAGGTAGAACGCCCCTGGGTTAAATCACAAGTACTAAAAAAAAATATTTTTTTAAAAAAATAAAGAATAAATTGCTGTTTAGAGCCAGTGTCCTCATGTAGCCTCCTTCACGTCTCTGGTCTCATCCCTGCCCTCAAGGCCTCTACACTGACCCGTCTTGTGCCGCCCAGTGATGGGAAGTGCTTGCCCGTCCTTGCTCATCCTCACCGGGACAGCACGGCTGGTCCTCACAGGCCTGTAGCTGCCACTGCAGTGTCCCAGGAGCCACATTCTCAGGGCACTGCCCGCCCCTGCCCATGCAGCGCCGGTGTCGCAGTTGGGAGCCCTCAGAGCATGTCACTGAGCAGGGGGCCCAGGGGGCCCATTGAGACCATTGTGGAGACCTGTGAAGAGGAGCATATGTCCCATCCTGGCGCAGACTGACGGGTGGTACATGGGTCTCCAGAGGTAAACACGTGAGGGGGTTCTGAGTAAATGTTCAGCATGTATCCAAGAGTACTTATCACTCAGGGGTGCTTGGGGGCTAAATGGGAAGAGGTGGGCACACAGTTAAGTGTCACTTCCCTTCATGACCTGGGCTTTGAAGTTCCCCTTGAAAATCCCCCAAGGACAAAGACAGGTAGACAGTGAACAAGCATAACAACTAGGAATCCAAACTGCTGCCAGATGCCCAACAGGTCGCCACCCTGCACTGCAGTAGACAGACAGGAAGTACTTAATAAATAAGAGTGATCGTCCCAATGAGCTCAGGGGCACCCTTGGATATACCCTCGATCTATCCCCACCCCCTGCACAGTACTGGGTATGCTGCCAAGGCAAAAGAGATGTGAACTGCTAACATGACTAGGGGCCTAGAATTGCTTTCTTTTTTTTTTTTTTTTTTTTTGCGGTACTGGGGATTGAACTCAGGGGCATTCTACCTCCGAGCTATACCCCCAGCCCTATTTTTTATTCTTTATTTTGAAACCGAGTCTCACTAAGTTGCGGAGTGCCTCACTAGGTAGCTGAGGCTGGCCGCGAACCCGGATCCTCCGGTCTCAGCCTCCCGAATGCTGGGAT
>PVLC010038040.1:0-14997 GCA_004027655.1 Graphiurus murinus | reverse complement strand
AGCTATGCTGTCTGAGTACAGGACTGCTTTCAATGGCAGAGTTGAG
The DNA here is from genome assembly GCA_004027655.1 of Graphiurus murinus. Lineage (NCBI taxonomy): Eukaryota > Metazoa > Chordata > Mammalia > Rodentia > Gliridae > Graphiurus > Graphiurus murinus. Next base: position 14,951 of record PVLC010038040.1, on the reverse strand, counting down.
TAATTATGATCGAGACTAGCCCTTGAAGTAAAAAATATTTACTATTTGGCCCCTCACAGGAAAAGTTTGCTGACTCCTGGTAGGGGATATGTTGCCATGCAAGCCTCCTAAGAATGTGTGGCTTCCCTAGGTTTTGTTTTGTTTTTTAGCTTAATTTACCTACAAATTCCTATTTATATCTCAGGGGAGAGATTACTGGTTCTGGGTTCAGTGGAGATATGAAGTATTTTCTTTGCCCCCCGCCCCCTTTACTGGAGTTTCCTCCTTGCAAGAGAAAGAAGAAAATCAACCATGTATGTGCCAGACATTTTACATATGCCATTACCTTTACTTAAAGCAATGATCCAGTGAGTTAAATGTTTCACACATGGAGGAACTGACTTTCAGACAGGTTAAGTATCTCAGCCAAGATAACACAGCTACTATGTGGTGAAGCCAGGATTTCAATTCAAATTGATCTAATTACAATACCAGGTTCTTCCCACTGGAGGCTGCTGCTCCCAGACCTCTGTGATATGAAAGTGCCTCAGAGACCAGCTCTGGATGTCACACAGGCCTTGGAAGCATGAACTTGAAGCCAGCCAGCTCCTTCTTGGGACATTTGACAGCCTCAGTTTCAGTGGTGGAGTCAAAGGCTCTCTGCCTTATCAAAGGGATGTTAGGCATCACATGGAACGCAGAGAAGGCTGTCATGGAGGAGAGCGGTTGCTCAGCAAAGCGCGTCTCCCCTCAGGGGTCTGACCCGGGCTTGCTGGACTTTGCTGTCTGGGGTCTTGGTGGTGGCTTGTCTCTTTGAAGGCAGCAGGAGAGTCCTGGATTCTGGAACCAGCCTGGACACAGGAACCTATGTACAGTGGCTGAGCTTCTGGACTAAAGCCAGCCCAGCATCCTAGCTGTGACGAGGATGCAGGGCTGGGGCTGCTCTCAGCCTGGCCCTTTTGTGTCATGCGTGGTCTATCTTCTGAGGAAAGAGCCCAGGGCTAAGGGGCAGCTTTGAGTTGACTCTCAATATATCTGCCTTCCTCTTGCTCCCTGTGGGAGAGATTTCTTTTTTCCTGTTAGGTTAATTCAGGGTAAATATATTTTAGGGAGAAGCAGGAGTAGGAAAGACATTAGAAAAATTAAAAAGAAAAAAAGAAGACCAATGATTAATTATTATACTCTGGATTGCAGATCTTAATAGTACACATGCCTAACTCTGACTAGGCTTAAAGTTCCTTGGCTTATAAAGGGATGATAAATAATAAACACCAATTAAATTAAAGATGTGTACACTAGACCCTCAGAATTCCAGTAAGTTTGAAATTGGACTCACCCTCCATGACGATGAAGATGTTCTGCCGAGACTATTCTAGCTGTGCTTGGTGGAAGAGATGGCATGGAAGTTCCCAGCAGAGTTTGTCAGTGGTCACAGTTTGGCATCCCTGGTCTGGTCTGGGAAGGAGAGGTGGGGACAGTCCAGTGTGGGCTGAGGTGGCAGAGGCTGCCTGCTGTGGGAGGGAGCTGCAGGCTGTGGGCCAGGCAGACAGGTGTTTATGGGATAGTGTAGTTTGGAGTTGTTGGATCTTGAGTCCTCCAGGTTTGTAGTTACCAGATCTCTCTCCCTTGACTTGAGAGACATTTGGGTAGTAAAAGACTGCTAATGCAGTGGAACTGTGTCATTCACTGGGGACTGAGTGGTTCCCCAGGGTTAGCTCCACTAGAACACATTTCCACAATAAGGGGCCACAGTAGGGGCTGAGGAGACACTTTTCCCCCCAGCAATATCACCTTACAGTGGCTGTATTTTTACTGCTTACCTCATATCATTGGTGTCACTTCGATCATTTGAGTGGATTCGAAACCACTAGGAACATTTTATTTATGTATTTGTTCTTTTATTGGTACAATGCAATTTTACATCACAGTGAGATTCAAAGTGATATATACATACATACACACGGCTCTTGGTGTATCTCCCCCTTCCTCCCTCCCTACACAGGTTAGTGAGATTGGTAGTGAAACTGCAGGGGACACTTCCTTATCCTCAGGTGGGAACATAGTGCCACCCACTTTGCTAGGGCTGTCCCACCCAGCGTGAGTCATGTCAGAGATAGGCTGGGGCCCTGGCACAATCAATGCTGAACTGGGGAGGCTCCTAGTAGCCAGAAAGGGGGGGGGTCAGTCTCCATGGAAGAGAAGGTCAGAGGTGTTGGCAGTGCCTGGCTGGGTGTGGGTGAGGGGGACAGAGTCAGGGGAAATTCTCTGGGGCTGAGGGACTGGTGTGTGTGGGCTGTGTCTGGCAGGCTGGGGCTCTGACCTCTGAGTTAAGGAAATGCCATTTTCTTTCCTTAAAGAAGAAGAAGAAACACACACACACACACACACACACACACACACACACACACACACCAAAAAAAAAAAAAAAAAAAGCCCAAAGCCAAAAGTTCATGGTCCTGTTTATTCTCAGACAGGGAGTGGACAGCCTCTCCAAGGTGTCCGACTGTGCTGTCCAGCCAGTCTGACATCTGTGGGAGTTCAGGGCTTTTAATGTTTAGTCTGCAGGACCCCTTAGGCCCCAGTGGGCTCTGATCCTGATAGGCCTGACTTAGCCACAGGCCCCCACCCCCTCTTGAGAAATGGAGATTTGTGGGATTTGCATAAGGGAAACCCCACTCCCCCTGAACCCCACTCCAAGCAGGGAGGATTTGATCTACGATTGACATCAGAGGTGTAGGGAGCACTGGGGAGTTAGCTGGGGCTAGAGGTCAGAATCTGCCCACCCCCCTTCCAGCTAGCCTCCATTTCCCTCTCTGGGCTGGGCCCTGCGTCCCTCCTGGGTCTGTCTGTTTCCACGGCCCTTTTTACTTAACTGCTTTTGCTGTACCAAAACACAGTCCTATGACTATTTGTCAGTGTGTCTGTTTTCCCCAGTAGCTCTTTTTTTCTCTCTTTACATTTACAGCTTCTAGCATGGTGCCTAGCATAGATCTTTTGTTCAATAAAGCTCTTGGAATTGGTTGGAGCAGAACTCACCTGAATCTGCTTGTCAAAAGTTCAAAGACCCCACTGGGTGTGTTGGAGTTAGGGCACACTGGGGAGAGGGCTTGGCAGACCTCTGAGCTTGTTCTGTGTAGGGTCCAGGACCACAGCCATGGAGAGACCAGTGAACAGGGGCTCCCGACACCGGTGTTCACCTGTGGCTATGAAAGTGCTGGCTGGGCTTCATGGGGATGAGGGGATTATCTCTGTGCTGTGGCTACGCTCCAGGCACTGCTTCTCCAACTGGAAGTCCTGCAGGGGCTGGGCGGGGGGAACCCTGAAAGTGGTGTCAGGTTGGGTCTAATAATCACCTGCTTACTTCTTGTCTGAGTCACAGCAGGCAGACCACAGTTAAATAAGCCTGCTTTAAAAAAATAAGTTATTCCTGAAAATATACGTTTAAACCAGTTTATGTAACACTCTGTCCCTCAGGATTCCCAGGGACTAAAGGGTGTGAAGATGCATAAAGCAAAATAAACAACTTCAGAATGCAAATTATTTACATTGATAAACATAATTTATACAAATCAATTAGCAGAATAGGAGTTGCAAAAGAAGACACTAACAGATTGAACCATGTATTGAAATAATGTCCAAGGTATTTAGAGAAACACACAATTTAGTGGTAAGCTCTAAGAAGAGTCTTTGTTCTTCTGAGATCTCTCTTTGGCAGCTCCTGTAGTTTAGCTAGTTTTTTGGACATAAAGGCTTTAAATGTGGAGATTCTGTATTTTTTTTTTTTTTTCTTTTGTGGTACTGGGGATGGAACCCAGGGGCATTCTACCTCTGAACTACACCCCCAGCCCTGTTTTTTAGTCTTTATTTTGAAACAGGGTCTCACTAAGTTGTGTAGGGCCTCACTAAGTAGCTGAGGCTGGTGGCAAACCTGATCCTCCAGTCTCAGCCTCCTAAGTACTGGGATTACAAGCGTGGGCCACCACACCCGGCTATTCTGTATCTTTTCATACCAATGACAATTCAGGAGAAAAGCTCAGCTTCACTATTCAGTCTGTGTGTTCTGCCTTGATGTTGATCCGTCTGCCCATCCATCCTTCCATCTAACATTTATAGAGAACCTACTTTGTACATCATATAGTAGTGTGGCATTGCTAAGCTGATTCCAGAGATAAAGGATGCCCTTGTCCTGAGGAACTCACTGTCTAGTTCAGGGTTTCTCACCCTCTACATTATTCACATTTGGGACTGAGCAATGCTTCCTGCAAGGGAGGGTCTGTCCTGTGCATGTTGAGTGGCATTCCTAGCCCAGCATGGCAGTACATACCTGTAATCCCAATATTTGGGAGGCTGAGATAGGAGAATTTCAGGTTCAAAGTCAGCCTTGGCAAGTAGTGAGACTCTTATCCTAGTGACACCCTGTTTCAAAATAAAAACAAAACAGGGCTGGGGTAGAGCTCAGAGTTAGAATGCCATTGGGTTCAATCTCCAGTAAAACACACACACACACACACACACACACACACACACACACACACACACTAAAAACAAGTAGAGGATACAGTAGTAGCCCTCTTAGTCATGACAATAAAAAAGATTTTTTCCATTTATTGCCAATATATTTCCATACATTGTCCCCTGGGCTTTCAGTTGAGAATTGCTGGTCTAATAGGAGATGGCCACACCTGACACAAAAGCAACCGATTAAGTTATTTAGCTATATGCATATTGGAAGAACCCATTAGCTAGATGCATACTTGAAGAATTAGGGGATGAAGAGGGAGCAAAGGGATATCTGAGCTGCATCTGGCATGACGTGGAAGTTGCCAGGCAAGGCAGAAGGGAAAGGGCTTTCTGCATTTGCAGAGGGCGCAGCCGTGCAAAGGTGTGAAGGCTTTCAAGAGGGTGGTGGGCTTTGGCAGAAGGCGTTGAATGCGGCTCAGCTGTGGCTGAATGCTGATGAGAGCAAGGGGAGAAAAGGGACCAATAAAGCAGGTGAGTTCCAGGTTGATCAGGACCCTGCAGGCAACAGCGCATTTGGACTTCATCCTTTTTCTGACATTGGAACCAATGAAGATCTTCACACTTAGTTAAGCCTGGGTGGAGGGGATCACTGAGATGGGGTCTCAGAGTTGTCTCATGCACTAACCAGCCAGTTGAATCAAATCCAAGGAAGGGAAATGACTTCTGCCTGGCATCCCTCTTCCTTGATAGTCTCCCTAACCTTCAATAGGTGTAAAGAGAATGGAACGTATATTCTGCCCTGTTCATCAAGTGTAAACCAAGATTTTCCCTGGGAGTGTAGGAACATGTGAATCCAGAGATACTGTATGAGAAGGAACTGCCTCATACTGTGGAGTTGTCACTGAGAACTTGCTGCACAGCCAGGGTCTCTATTTCTCAGTCCCAGTCTTGCATTCAAGCAGAGATATGAATCCTCACTTGTGGAATGTGAGTGGAAGTGGTGTGAGCCCCTTCCAGACCATCCTTTTCCTCTTCTACCAACTTGAAGAGAAAGAAACTCTGGGCACAGCAGAGCCACATGACCAAAGGGGCCTGGTCCCTTGAAAGACTGTATGGGAGAGAGCTGCCTGCTGGCCAGAGCACTTGCCCAGGATCCAACATGTGTAGGAAACATACTTCTGTTGTGTGGAGCCACTGACTTTGGGTCTGTTTGTTACTGCAACTTAGCCTATGCTAATACATAGAGACTGCGTGCTAATCCAGTCCTGAGAGTGCAGATGTCTACCTTGTTGCTAGGACTGAAGACTGGATGGTAGAGCTGGGCACCCCATGTGAAATGGGGATGTCTCAGGAAATGTGTGTGTGTGTGTGGTGAGGTGCTGGCTTGATCCTCCTTCCCATGGCTTATAGTCAGAGTCCCACCTGGTAAGTTGCTCTCTGCATTTTTTTTGCTACTGGGGATTGAACCCAGGGGTACTCTATCTCTGAGCTACACTACCAGCCCTATTTTATTTTTTATTTTGAAACAGGGTCTCACTAAGTTTCGGAGGCTGGCCTTGAACCTGTGATCCTCCTGTCAGCCTTCCAAGTACTGGGATTACAAGTGTGTACCACCCTGCCCAGCCCTCTGCAATTTTATACCTTTTGCTCCCCACCTACTACTATCTTCTTCTACTGTTACTAGTCCCTCCTTTCTCTTGTCCCCCAGTGGTTAGGGAGCCTCCCATACAAACTTGAGGGAACTCTGCCTTTGGTTTTTTGCTACATACCAGGTTGATGGCTTGCTGGATCTCCTTGGGAAGTATAAGTGTCCATTGCTTCCCTCTTGATGGTCTGGACCTTACTACTCCAGGTGGGCTGTGTCATCTGGTCCAACTGATTGCATCTAAATAGCAATAGAGTTCTTCCCACAGTCCTGAAAACAAGATAGGTAGCTGGTGTGAGTGTGTGTGTGTACACGTGTGTGCAAGCCGGGGGCCTGATATTAGATAGAGCACATGAAATGCCATGTACTCTTGTATGGGAATTAGAAGACAGGATGTGGGCAGTTATAAGAGCACATTCGTGGATACCTTCTACCATTTGGCTTGTAGGGAAAACCACTTTTGGGGTTTCACATGGAACTTCATGCATGTCTGTTGGTGACTGTCAGCAACAAGACAGCAGGAAGAAAGGTGTTGCTTTCTGAACCCCCTTCTCCAAGTGGTCCTTCCTTTCCTGGTCTGCATCACCTGCCTTCGTACTGTTCAATGGAGGAGGGGGAAGAGGGGAAAGAAGGGGCAGCAGTGGCACTCGAGTGTGCGTGTGCTTGTGTGTGTGTGTGTGTGTGTGTGTGTGTGTGTGTGTGTCAGAATAAAGGGAAGCTTGAGTGTTTTTTTTTTCTTTCTCCATCTTCAGCCATCATTAACAGAAAAATATTTTTAAAAGATCCCTTGATGGCATCCCCAAATGTGGCGTTTGACATTTTCTTAGCTGATGGCCTCCTTTGTGAAGGTATTTTGTGTCCTCCCAGCATGCCTGCTGGATCCCGGTTTGCTGCAGTTGCTAAGGTAAATACTCTTTCCATTAAGCACCACAGCCCAAGAGTGGCCTAAAGCTCAAATAAATGACCAAGGAGCAAGTTAAACATTCCCTGGGGTGATTTTAACCTATGCAATGGCTTTTTGGGAAAATTGCCTATTTTTTCATGTTTTGGCCAGGGGGGTATCTCTTATTCCTTTCTTTTCTCTTTTCTTTTCAGTGCAGTATACCTTCTCTTTCATTTATTTATGCATTGGATGAAGGGCAGAAGCAGGATTAATAAATCACTGATGACTGCCCACCTCTCCCCTCCATATTTGTGCAGGAAGCCAGCACAGAATACCTGCATTGTTAACTTTGGGGGGACCTGGGCTGTGTAGCTGATTCTCACTGAGACCCTACTTCCCTTTCCTGTAAAAAATACCACTGCACAACAGTCTCTGAAGAAAAGTGTCCTCTTGGAACATTCTTCCTGGCAAGGGAAGGATTCAAGGGTCCTGTGACATTCTGAGAACAGTGTGGCTGAAGATGTGCACAGTGGAGTGGCTTTATTTTTTCTCCTTTGCCTCAGGAGGAATGTGTTCACAGACCCCTTAAAAAGTGTCCCAACAGTTGTCATTTGATGAGAGGCAGTAGGACAGCCTTCTTCATCTTTTCGGTTTTGTTGTTGAGGAGTCTGGATGGCCTGGCAGAAGGCAGGGAGAGAAGTCACGAGCGGGCAGTGGCCTCTGGATTCCCTCCTGGCACCTCAGGAAGAGCAGGCCCCACCTAGAAGACCACGCAGGTGTCTTCCCCAGTTATCCAGTGTGGGACTGGTTACTTTCCTGAGTATGTTTTATCTCCCCCTGGAGGATACACGCCTGCTGTCTCAGGATACTGTCTGCTTCCCTTCACTCTCCCATCTGCCCCGGCAAGATTCTCAGCAAATCATCCATCCAGCTGCACCTCTGGTGACCACAGAACCCTAGCCCTGATGGAAGTGAAGACCACGATGGTCACAGCTCCCTAGGCCAGGATTCTACACCATGCTCCTCAGAGCTCCAGAAACAAGAAAGGAGGCCCAGGGTGCAGGTGGGTGGTTCCCTGGCTGATGTGATTTATTTATTATTATTTTTGCAGTACTGGGGGTTGAACCCAGGGGCACTCTACCTCTGAGCTACACCACCAGCCCTATTTTTTTTTTCTTTATTTTGAAACAAGGTCTTCCTAAGTTGCAGAGTGCCTCACTAGGTAGCTGAGGCTGGCCACGAACCCGGATCCTCCGGTCTCAGCCTCCCAAATGCTGGGATTACAAGTGTACGCCACCACGCCTAGTATGATTTATTTTTAATATATTTTTATTGGTGCACTGTAATCACATATCATAATGAAGTTCAGAGTGGTAAGGAGATACATGCACACAGCACTTGGTGCTATGTGAACTTTTTAAAGACTCAACTTGATCATGTCACTCTGCTGACCAAACTCAGAACAAGGCTGCACTTCCAGTGGTGTCTCAGGCCTCGTAGCCATCACAGGGCTGCAAACCCCTCGGTGTCTGCCCCATGCCTGCCTCAAAAGCTGCCCTGCCCCTAACCTGGCTAACTCCCATGCACCCTTCTGGCTGCAGCTTCAGTGTGGTTTCTCTGAGGAGCCTTCCTCCACCCCAGACTCAGGAGGTTTCTTCCAAAGTGCAAGTCTTTTCATTTTCAGATGTGTTTTTAGCTTGGGCATGTAGTAGGTGCTCAATAAATACAGGGCGAGTGAAAGAAAGGACGATGGCATGCACTGCCTCCTCTCATTAGAGCGGACTTGGGCCTCCTTTTGTCTTTTCTTTCCCATCCTTCACATTATCAGTTGGTTACTTAACAGTGCAGATTAAAATAATTTCAGTGGCACGCTTTTACAAGGGAGGGAAGAGTGAGCCTTTGAAAAAGCACCTTGTTTAGACAGCCCTCAAAGAATACAGTCTTTATTTCTCTTCCTTGCATGGGAAATCTGAGCTCCCGATAAGTAAGTGCAGAGCCTGGATCCTGGCTATCTTGGAGGTGACCTGGCTGTTCTGGAGGCGGCCCAGGACCTGGAACCAGATGAAGAGGCCCTGCTGCCCATTGCTGAGGCTCATGTTCCTTGTCCAAGCAACAGCTTTGCCAAACCACCTCGGGCTACAACCAGGCTCCAGAGAAGGGCTTGGATGGAGATATTAGAGAATACTTCCGACACCAACCTCCTTTTCCTCCTGAAAAAGCCCAACTTTATGGTCCTTTCAGGAAATTTGGGAGGGGAGGGCCCAGAATATAACGGGGGCAGGAGTAGGGGTGGGGACAGTTGGAGGAGAATTCTTAAGTTTTTGGTTCTTGACTCCAAGTCAGTCTGTTTTTGTACTTGTGTCTTTTAAGCTTTTCCACATGTGCCCCAGGGCCCATTGGTGAGTGTGTTTTATAAACTGGAAAAATGAATAAAAATAAGACCCAGAAGGGAAACACCAGGAGGAGTGTGAAGGGAAAAGTGTTAGTTCCTCTGTACCTCCCAGCTAGGCCTGACCTGCATTTGTGGGGTCCTGGGGTCAGGCTTATTTGGCTTTATGGGTAAAATGTGGAGTCTTTGCTCAGAGAAAGGCTGATCGGTTTTTTACTTGGCCTGCTTCATTCAGCATTAATTAACTTCAGGAAAGTAAAAAGCTACTCTTTTTTTATTTGGCTATCTGGCCCCACAAACCCTGTCGGCTTCCCGTCCCCTAGGTGCCGGATTGATGGGTCCGCAAATGTGTAAAGTCTTGCACAGGAAGCCCCCCGGCATGGCCTTCCAGAGGCCCCCTACTCCTGCCGGACCCTGAACACAGCAAGTCGGGAGGCCCACATCTTGATGCTTGGTTTGCACCTTAGGAAATGGTACCTGGAAGAACAGTTCGTTTTCTTTTCTTAACACTTTTGGACCAAAACAAGGAGGTCTGGGGAAGGGGCTACTTGTAAAAGAAATTCTCCAGCACAACCAAATAACCAAATATTTTGAAAGGCAGCATATTTAGGAAGTTTGAGGAAGTTTTGAAATAAGATCTGTGTTTGCCCAGCACCATGTCAGTCCTGTGACCCTTTACTGTCCCAAACTTTGCTTGAAGGACTTCACCAATAAGAACATTTTATTAGTAAAAATGAATGTCACATACTTTTGTATAAACAGGTTAAATGTATAAAAATGTATGCATTTCTACAAAAATTCATCTAAGTAATTTTTTTTTTTTTTTGGTAGTGGGGATTGAACCCGGGGCATCCTATCTCTCAGCTATATCCCCAGCCCTATGTTTTTTTGAAACAGTTGGAACACTAAGTTGCTGAGAGCCTGGATAAGTTGCTGAGGCTGTCCTTGAACCTGCAATCCTTCTGTCTTAGTCTTTCAAGTACTGGGATTATAGGCATTTACCATCTGTTCCCAACCTAAATAAAATTTTAAGAATTGATTCGGTTAAAATAAACATTTAAAAATAACGATTTTTATCTATTAATAATATACATACATTTTTGTTCTCATAAAAACATGTTATCAGTTATCAAATTTCTAGAGAGAGAATGATGGGATTGGATAGGCATAATTGGTTTTTAACATCCTGGTATAACAGTTTGTGGCACAGGGAATCAAAGTCCATTCTAAGTTTAATTTATCAGCACTTGGGCTGTTGTAGCCACGGAGGTGGTATAAGATGCAGACGTCTGTGTGGAGAAAGGGAGTGGGCTTGCATTTCTGAAGCCTGGCCACTGTGAAGACACAAATTTTAACTTATCACAAGGTGCTAAAAGCAAACAAACAAGTGAGGGTGTGACTGTCACCTCTTCTAGTCATGGGATGCTCACCTTGCCTGGAGACACCTTAAGTACCATATGTGACTCTGGCCCTCTGGCCCACTTTGAGAAATCCTGTTTTCTCTAGCAGCATAGAATGCCCTCTAAAGGTGGCTAAATCCCTGCAGACTGGGAACATGTTACCTTCCATGGCAAAACTGGAAGCTCAATTTGGGTCTACAACCTTAAAAAGGAGACTATCCTGGACTCTCCAGGTGTGCCTAATCTGATTACACAGGACTTTAAACAAATTTTTTTTCTGGCTGGAGTTGGAGAGATTTGACAAAAGAAGTGGTCAGAGATTTGCGATGTAAGGGGTTCTGGCACCCTGTTGCTGGAGGAGTCCGCCTGGAAAACATGAGAAGGAACAGAAGCCACCTTGGGGAGCAAAGACTCATGGCCTACAAGGAGACAGGGAGCCCAGGCCTACAGCCCGAGGAACTGACTGCAGCCACAGCCTGTGCCAGCTGGGAAGATGACTGTCCCTGGCATGTTCAGGGCAGAACAAGGCCTTGCAGAGTACTCAGTCAAGTCCCACTGAGCTCTGACCTATAGAGACTGTGAGATAATACTTTTCTACTGTTTTAAGCTGCTAGATTTGTGGTAATTTGTTCCAGTAGCAATTGAAAGCTCACGCAATGATATATTAGACAATCTATTTGTAGAAGTTCCAATATTTTCTTCCTACACCCCTGTGGCTCATCTTACGCTCCTCCTTGGGTATGAGAACACCATTTGGAAGACCCTGTCATCAGCAGTCTAGCCTCTACCTGGGAGAAGAGAGAACTTTTAGCATGCATTTCCGAGCCATTCACAATCAGCCTAGAGAGAGGAGGTACCTGCCTGAGTGGGAAGCAGCAAGATGATAAACCCTGGATGTAACCTCCTTAACAATTGTCACCAGCTTTCTCAATGACCACCCCTGGCCCTATCTATTCTTTCTGAGGGGGAGGTTCAGGGTCCCAGAAGTCCCAGTCTGTCATAGCCTAGCTTCCATTTTTAAATAAAATGTCTCTCTTGACTGACCATGACCTTTCAGATTTTGTGTCTGGCTGTACTGCAAATGTTTATGTGGAAACTTCACAACAGACCTGAGAGAGACACAAGCCTGCAGGATCTTTTCCTACTCACAAAGTGACCAACACAGCTGAACATGGTGGTGCACACCTGTAATACCAGTACTTGAGAGGCTGAGACAGGAGGATTGCAGATTTGAGGCCCACCTCAGCAACTTAGTCAGACTCTATTTCAAAATAAAAATATCAGAATGCAGGCTAGTTCTAAAGATTTACTTTGGCCTGGGAGGTTGCCATTGTTGAATCTGGCAGGCCAGATCTCAACCCAAGGGGGCCCTACCTCCCAAGGTTCTGCATTAACACTCCCAGGAGGAAGCCCTTGTTGTTCTTGTTGGACTAGCCTTCTCTGGACTCCCATGGACCAAGTCAAGCCCCATACTCTCTGCCTGGCATCCAAAGCCTGCCCAAAAGGACTTGCAAATGCTCTGACAAGGCTGGCCTCCTGGATGTCCCCTGCGCATGCTACACTTGTTCCTGCCTTGGAACCCCTTTATGCTCCCCCCTCCCCCAATTAGAGGCATTTGTTCCCACCCATCTCCCCACCCTCAAGCTATTCCCAGTGGCTCTGACCTAGCTTAATCTTTTCCCCTGTTTGATCTCTTCTAGGCCCCATTGTAAGCCCCACATGCTTTGCCCATGTTAGTCTTCAAATTGAGTTAACAAGTGCTTACTGAAAGCTTGCTTATGCTCAGCCTGCTGCCCAGTGCTGGGCTGGGGGAGGGAGGGGACACTCACCAGGTGCCAGAGGTGGCCCAGTTCTTTGCCTTCTGGCTTCATGTAATCAACAAACATCCTGTGACCATGGACTTTGACTTGGAAGAGCAGTTCCAGGGAACTCCAGTACCTGTGCACAGGAGACATGGCGAAGGATGCTTTCTGAAGCATCATTACAAAACTAGAATGCCCTGAATGGCCATCAAGTGAAGAATGCATATATAAGTTGTCTTAAAGTCACATAGTAAAATGCTATAAATAACCCTGCAAATAAGTTGTGGTAAAGTCACACAGCGGAATCCTCTACAGCAGTTAAAACGAATACACCAAAGTTACATGTAGTGACTCAGGTAAATCTCAGTCAGCATAATGTTAGGTGAGTGATCAGCTACAGAAGCAAAAGTACAGTAAAAACCATTTACCATGAAATTTGAAGACAAACCAAACAACCCTCTATGTGGATAATGCGTATGGAGCTGCAGTATTAAAATAAATGGTATATTCCATGGATTGCCAAACCACTCCCATGGGCCAAGTCCAGCCTGCTGCCTGATTTTGTATGGTCTCAAAGTCAAGTGTAGTTTTTATAATTTTAAATAGTTAAAAAGAAGAAAGAAAAAACAAAAGAAGAACAATATTTTGTGACACCTGAAAATTAAAGGAAATTCAAATTGCAATGTCCAGAAGTAAAATTTGTGGAAACAACTCCACACTCGTTCTTTCACATCTTGCCTAATACTTGCCTAATACAGGCTGTGTGGCTCACAGAAATGGAACTATTTGCTATCAGGCCCTCTATGGAAAAGACTTGCCAATCCTCAGTCCAATCAAATCCCGAGGAATAGCCTTCTCTGGAGAGGAAGAAGAACGATCGGAAGGGGCAGGGGTGCACGAGGGCCATCAGTGATATTTATATTGTGTGTGTAGTGCTGGGGATGGAACCCAGAGGCATTCTACTTCTGAGCTACAACCTCAGCCCTATTTTATTTTGAAACAGAGTCTCACTAAGTTCTGAGGCTGATCTTGGATCTGCGCTCCTCCTGTCTCAGCCTCCCAACGACTAGTATTATAGGTGTGTGCACTCTTATATCCAGCAACAGTAGCTAACTTTCAAGCTTCTTGCTGGTGGATTACATGCCAATTCTTATGTTTCAGATGTCTAAAATATTTCATAACTTTAAAAAGTAAAAGACAAATCCCCCATCCCTATAATAGGTACTATTCTGGTTCCAGTTCCCAGATGAGAAAGTGAGGCTGAGAGGGTAGTCAAATAGGGAATGATGGGAGATGATTAAACTTGGGGCCATCTGTCCTTAGAGTGTCCCCCTAGCCTGTACTGTCCACCAGGAGCCAGCAGGCCAGCTGGCCAGATGAGACGATGTGGCGCTGCTCTGGGGTGGACATTTGCCTCCAGGTGAAGGTTGTTTGATGAAACCTCCCACCATGTTATCAGTATCTTCTGAGAGTAAAAAAAAGTAAGAGGGATGGGCCTCCAATGGCCTCATCACCTCTGGCTGGGTTGCCTACATAGTAATTATAGCCAATATGTTCATAGAGCGTATTGCTTCTCCAGGTCGTTCCCATAGGTTCTCTCCAGAAGCCAGGTAGGGAGCAAGGCAGTCACTATTGCCCATGGCTTAGAGGCAGAAGAGGAAGAGTCTGAGGACTGGTGAGGCCCTTATTCTCCAAGGGCACAGTCTCAGAGGTCAGACAGGCCACTCAGCTGGACAAGTCTTTGGAGAAGTCACAAATCTCTCCCAACCTCAGGAGCCCCACCTGTAAAATGGGGACAATAATTTGTTCCTACCGCACTGCTGTAAAGATAAGATGGGACAGTGCATTAAAATGCCGAGTGCTCTCCTGGGGTGTGACAAGAGGTCCTTACATGCCACCTGTTGTCTCATTGCTGCTTTCGTGATTGTAACGAGAAGACCCTCCAAAATTTCTCCCTACAGTGCTGTTCACCTTGGTTTGGCCATGTTTGGGATGTTTCTTCTTTGACACAGCTCTGATGATCATTAATACTAAATTTCCCAATTAAGTATAAGGAAACTGAGTGTTGAGAGCAACTTCGGGGTCTCTGCTTTGCTGTGGGGGAGGTGGGGGCTTGGCTGATGTTCTGGTTGCTGGGACCTGCTTGCCTTTTCTCTGCACACATTGGAAGCCTCGTGTGTTCCAGCAGGGCAGGACAATCATGATCGAGCAGCAGTTATAGGGTATTTATCAAGGCAGGGCATGGTTTCCTTGACTGTGGCTCACAACACACATGGCGGTTATTCTTTTTGAAGAGAGAGATGCTATTCTTTTCTTGGTGAGGCATTAGAATCAAAGGTGGAGGGGGAGGCACTGGAGGGAAGGATGGATAGTGGAGCAGGGGAGTGAGGTC
>PVLC010038039.1:0-14973 GCA_004027655.1 Graphiurus murinus | reverse complement strand
GCCCTATTTTTTATTCTTTATTTTGAAACCGGGTCTCACTAAGTTGCAGAGTGCCTCACTAGGTAGCTGAGGCTGGCCTCGAACCCGGATCCTCCAGTCTCAGCCTCCCGAATGCTGGGATTACAAGCATGCGCCTGGCTTGTACACTGATCTTGAACCTGCAATACTCCTGTCTCTGCCTCCCAAGCACTGGACTTACAGGTGTGTACCACAATGCCTGGCTTGGTGTTGACTTTATTTTGAGTTACATGTTGAAGTTGGGATGGGGACAGAAAAAAAAAAAAACTTTTTTGGGACTTGGATACATAAAGATCCCACTTGAGCCCTGGTTACATTCTTAGTATGACTCTCTATAGGTCTTAATTATTAATATTACTATTCTACATACCTAATAAAGAATCCTGATTCTACCACTTAGTAGCTGTATGACTTTAGGTTAAATAAATGTATGCCCTTTGATCTTTAAGTTTTAATAATCTCTTTTGTTATACTGAAAAAAAAGAGGTAACAGGGTATGTCTTTTTTTGTTTGATTTTTGTGGTTCTGGGAATGGAACCCAAGGGAATTCTACCTCTGAGCTACACCTCCAGCCCTATTTTTTATTATTATTATTATTATTATTATTATTATTATTACTAGTATGTGTGTGTGTGGGGGGTTACTGGGGATGGAAACCAGAGGTCTTCTACCTCTGGGCTATATCCCCAGGCCTATTTTATATTTTATTGGAAACAGGGTCTCACTAAATTTCTGAAGGTCTCACTAAGTTGCTGAAGCTGGCTTCAAATCTGCAATCCTCCTGTCTCAGCCTCCCAAGTATTGGGATTACAAGCATGTACCACCATCTCTGGCTTATTATTTTATTTTGAAACAGGTGTCACTAGGTTAATGAGGACTTTGCTAAATTGCAGAGACTGGTCTTGAACCTGCAATACTCCAGTCTCAGCCTCCCAAGTACTGGGATTACAAGCATGCGCCACCACACCCAGCTCGGGCTCGTGTTGATTCTTAAGGATAAAAATAAAGTGGAAAACCAGATGTGGTGGCACACGCTTGTAATCACAGTACTTGGGAGGCTGAGACCAGAGGATCAGGGTTTGCAGCCAGCCTCAGCTACTTAATGAAACCCTCCGCAACTTAGTGAGACCCTGTTTCAAAATAAAGAATAAAATAAAATAGGGATGGGGGTGTAGCTCAGAGGTAGAGTGCCCCTGGGTTCAATGCCCAATACCACAAAAAAAAAAAAATGAATAAAAATAAATAAATAAATAAATAAATAAAATTAAAAAATAAAGTGGAAAGAGGGGATAGGAAACCTCTGTGTGTGCGTGTGTGTGTGTTTATGTGTGTGTATTTGTTTGTGTGTACCTGTATATATTTGAAGAGATCACCTACAAAGGACAAAGAATTTGACTTTGAGTACAGACTTTAGGAATGGCAGTGATATATGTGGGAAGAGGTGGCTTCCAAGCCTCCAGTCCTATTATATAACACATAATCTATGTGATGGGATTTTTGTATCAAATTCAAAATTATCAGCTTTTACCCCTAAGTGAATTTCAAGTTTTTTTCACCTTTGGCAATATGCTTAATATTGCAGATGGGATTACAAACTTGTACGAGGCAAGCCAGCTGAATACCTGATCTTAAAATAATAATAGCAGAAAAGTCCATTTTCACTTAATTACAAGTGAAAGCATCCTAATTTTCTTTTTTTTTTTTTTTTGTGGTACTGGGGATTGAACTCAGGGGCATTCTACCTCTGAGCTAGAGCCCCAGACCTATTTTTTACTTTATTTTGAAACCAGGTCTCACTAAGTTGCGGAGTGCCTCACTAGGTAGCTGAGGCTGGCCTCGAACCCGGATCCTCCGGTCTCAGCCTCCCGAATGCTGGGATTACAAGCGTGCGCCACCACGCCCGGCTAGCATCCTAATTTTCAATGCATGCCCCATCTTTGTTCAAGCTTTTCTCTCAAAAATATCCTCAGAGCCGGGCGTGGTGGTGCACGCTTGTAATTCCAGTACTTGGGAGGCTGAGACTGGAGGATCTGGGTTCGAGGTCAGCCTCAGCTACTTAGTGAGATCCTCTGAAACTTTGTGAGAGCCTGTTTCAAAAAATGAATAAAAAATAGGGCTGGGGGTGTAGGGGTTTAGCTAGGAGGTAGAATGCCCCTGGGTTCAATCCCTAGTACCACACACACACACACACACACACACACACACACACACAATATATATATATATATACATATATAGATAGATAGATAGATAGATAGATAGATATAGATATAGATAGATATAGATAAATATCCTCAGTCCCATCAAACTTAGTTTGCTGCTCTGTAAGGCCATTTTTTCAGAGGCAGAATCAGTCATTGGAACTCACTTGTGATTGCGGCTAACACGTCTGGTCTATTTAACTGTGTCTGGCACAGTTCTACACGTTATTTCATCTACTCCTCTCCACACCTCAGTAGGGTAGCTTCCTTAATTATCACCATGGTTCAGATGAGGAAACGGAAGGACAGAAAGAGTCAGTATCTTGCTCACAGTCGTGCAGCTTGTAAAGTACTAGATAAGGGATTTGATTCTAGCTCTACATTTACCCACTATTTTCCTCAGTTTCCAAACTCCAGTGTGTGTGAGAGTCACCTCAAAAACTTGCAAAACCCAAATTGCTGGGCTGCAAGAGACCAGATTCAGCAGGTCTGGAGTGGGGTCAGATCATTGCATTTCCTACAGGATTCTAGGTGCTGTTGCTGTTGTCGTTGCTGATTTAGGGACCACGTTTTTGCTTTTGTTTTTTTTTTTGTGGTATTGGGGACTAAACCCAGGAGCATTCTTCCTCTGAGCCACACCCCCAGCCCTATTTTATTTTTTTATTTTGGAACAAGGTCTCACTAAGTTGCAGAGGGCCTTGCTAAGTTGCCAAGGTTGGCTGCAAACCGGCAATCCTCTTGTCTCAGCCTCCCAAGTACTGGGATTACAGGTATGCACAAAGGTACCTGGCCTAGGGACCACATTTTGAGAGTTACTTTACTGTGTTAAGCTAGAGGGAACTAACTTTTCAGATTATTTAACAAAAGGAAAAAAACAAAAACAAAAAGAAAACAAAACATGCTGTTCTTAAACCCCCTGCCCACGCTGTTTCTTAATAACAAACCAGATTTAGCGTATCAGTTAAATCAACAATAAGCTCCCGTTAGGAGTTCCTATTCTAGTGTTCCACAATAGTGCCACTAACTTTTGGGGGAGAGGGGTACTGGGATTTAACCCAAGGGAATTCTACTGCAGAGCTATACCCCCAGCCATATTTAATTTTTTATTTGAAAACAGGATCTCACTAAGTT
The DNA here is from genome assembly GCA_004027655.1 of Graphiurus murinus. Taxonomy (NCBI): domain Eukaryota; kingdom Metazoa; phylum Chordata; class Mammalia; order Rodentia; family Gliridae; genus Graphiurus; species Graphiurus murinus. Next base: position 11,623 of record PVLC010038039.1, on the reverse strand, counting down.
GTGGAGGGCCTTGCTAAGTTGCTGAGACTGTCCTTGAACCTGCGATCCTCCTGTCTCAGGCTCCCCAGTACTCAAATTACAGGTGTGTGCCACCAAGTCCGGTGGCATCACTAATTTTTCTGGGAGACAAGCATGTGATCAGAGGAGTCGGAGAGTTTTGAGGTCCACAGGTGATACACAGAGGTAGGTAACTACAATAATGGCTCTCAGTGAGTCATTTGCCCCTATTCTCCCTTGCCATGTGATGCTGCCCCTCCTTCTGTTATGAGGAGGAATCCACTCTTTCTGAGCTGGACTATCATTTTAACCAATAGAAGTGCCAGATGTAATGTGTTCAAGTTCTGCAGTCTAGTTCTTAAGAGGTATTGTAGCTTTTATTCGTGCCCTCTTGGAACCTTGGGATCACCGAACTACAAAGAATCCCAGTCTAGCTGGGTGTGGTGACTCACACCTATTATTCCAGTACTTGGGAGGCTGACACAGAAGAATCACAGATTCAAGGACAGCTTTGGCAACTTGGCGAGACTCTAAAAAATCTAGTGAGGTCCCATTTAAAAAAAAAATTAAATAGGACTGGAATGTATTTCAGAGGCAGAATGCTCCTGGGTTCAATCCCTGGTACCACAAAAAGAAAAAATAAGCCTGGTCTAGTTTCCTGGATAATGAAAGGGTTGCAAAATGGAGAACTGAGGTGCCCTAGTCACCAAAGGTAAGAGCCCCAGACAGGTTTACAGAGGAAGTTGATTGTTCCAGTGAGGCTTCTCCGGCTGTAACCCAAAATGCCTGATGACCACAACTTAGAAGACAGAAGATTTATTTGCTCACAGTTCTGGAGGTTTCAGAGGATCCAGTCCACGTTAGGCTGGAACTCAAGGCACGGTGGCAGAAAACAGAGAGAAAGTGCAATAGCTGAAGGACTGGGATCTCACATCACGGAGACCGGAAGCAGAGAGGGAGCAAGAGGAAGAGGAGACAAAATATAGTCCTGGAGGCCACGCCCCCAGCAGCCCCGCCTCACAACCAAGCCCCGCCCCCAACACGGCTGCCTTGTGAGATTGGGGGGGTATCCTAAATCCAAGCCATAAAAGCGATCAAGAAAGCTTCCTGGGTTTTCTTTCCAGGTACAGATCCAAACCGGACTCTTCCTGGCAGCGGGAAGTCCCACCTTCACCTGTGCAGTTCGGTTCTGGTATCAAGCTGCCCTCGAACCGAGTGTTTGTTTTCCTGTGTGCGCTGAGGGTCTTGCATTAAGGGCCATATTGATCATCGTGGCGTCATATAATTCCTCCTTTTTCAGTTCTCAACCACACTTGCGAAGCCATCTTTAGATCAGCACAAGAATAGCTTCTATCAATCATTATTTTGTTTTCACTGAGTATGTGTGTTAGTGTTTATAGCTAGTCCTGAAAGCAAGGATCGTGGTCTTCATTTTGCATTTGTGTTTTTGATACGCAATTTTCTTTTCAACCTATGTAATAATTTTGAAACCATACTCACTTGTAGGCCGGAAGTGGTGGTACATACCTGTAATCCCAGTACTTGGGAAGCTGAGACAGGAGGATTGCAGGTTTGAAGTCAGCCTCAGCAATTTAGTGTAGGCCCTTTGCAACTTAGTGAGATCCTGTTTCAAAATAAAATAGGAGCCGGGCATGGTGGCGCACGCTTGTAATCCCAGCATTCGGGAGGCTGAGACCGGAGGATCCGGGTTCGTGGCCAGCCTCAGCTACCTAGTGAGGCACTCCGCAACTTAGTGAGACCCTGTTTCAAAATAAAGAATAAAAACTAGGACTGGGGGTGTAGCTCGGAGGTAGAATGCCCCTGAGTTCAATCTCCAATATCACACACACACAAATATATATGTATATATATATATAAAAGTATATATATATTATATATGTAAATAAATAAAATAGGGCTGGGGGTATAGCTGAGAGGTAGAATGTTCCAGGTTCAGCCTCCAATACTTAAATAAATTAATTAAACTAAATATGAAACGGGGGAAGTGTAGCTTGGAAATAGAATGCCTCTAGGTTCCAGCCCCAGTACCAAAAAAGAAAAAAGAAAGTATATTCACCCTGGAGAAAATCTAGTCCAGGAAGTAAGCTAGCGTGGCAAAAGCTGTGGCAGCTGTCAATAAGAGGCAAGAGTAACTAGGTTAGCCTGCAGATGACTAAGGCTCGGAGTGTTCTGGTCACCTCAACGGCCTCCAGCCTCCACCCTGCCCCTTGGGAGCGTGTGTCGTGATGGTCACAGCACAACTGGCCTGGCTTCCAGTTGGCCTTTACCTGCACTTTCTTAGAGAGACCCTCAACAACTTAGAGAGATCCTGTTTCAAAGTAAAGTAGGGTTGGGGGTATAGTTCAGAGGTAGTTCAGAGATTGAATGCCCCTGGGTTCAATCTCCAATTCCACAAAAATAAATAAGTAAATAAATAAATACACATAAATACATAAATAAACAAACAAACTGGAGAGGCTTATTTACATTTTTAAAGATATAAAGGAGATGGTGGAATCATGGCTGATCTGACAACCTAAAATACATATCCAGAGGGTCACCAGATTTGTGTACTGTATTTCTGCATATAGATAGATAATTCACATTCTCTATGTGTTTAACTGCATATTCTAACTCATGTATATACAAAAATATATATTTATTTCTGCTTCTATATATGAATATATTTTTCCAAAATCGTGATTACATGCTGGGACCACCCATTCCAACGCTGGACATCTAGGGTCCCCTTTTGCTTCTCTGCAATTTCTTTATCTGCTGGGGAAAAATCTGCCCTCCTTATCTATAGTCTGTCTTTCTCTCTACTCTCCATTAAATTGCCTTTGCATTGTTGACTATATTTATATGGGTTTATTTCTGGCCACCTTAGTTTCTTCCACCAATGGTGTATGTATTCTTTTACCACAACAATATTTTTTTTTTAAAGGAGGAGCAGGGTCATACATTTTAAACTTTATCTATTTTAAATTGATAAATCAAAATTGCATGTATTTTATTATGCATAGAATGAATGGCAAATATCCTAAATATTTGGATAAGTACAGACCCATTTAGAGTTTGTACTTATCCAAATATTAAGCTGCACTTCAATATTGTATAAGAACAGATCACAAGTTAACGAGTGGAAGCAAACTGCTGACTTAGTTGCTGGCAGGGCCAATATGAAAAAAAGAAAAAAATATATATTTGGGAAGCCACGCACTCATTTACTTGTAATAACTTCAAACACGGAATGCAATAACTTTTTCTTAAAACACACACAATACACGGAAAATAGGATTTCTTTTCTGCACACACAAAGGTCAGGTGGGAACTGGGGCAGAGGGAATGGTGTCATGAGATTTTCGAGTTTATACCAAGGGCTCATGGGTTTAAAAAGGTTGGAAAGCACTGTAGTGGTGAGATGGATTGGTTTCTGAAGAAAAGTGAGAAAAGAAAACCATTAAGTCCAACTGTCACTCTTCCAACGAAATATTGAAACCACTTGGGAGAAAAAAAAAAAAAGTGAAGTTTACAGTCATAAGCAAATTTGGTGTTTTTGAGGTTTGCCTGTGAACCTCCATTTAGCTTCTAGAGATGTGATTAGTTGCCATATTTTAAAACTTTCAAAAATGTTGTTGCCTGTTGCACTGCATTTTAACTTACTAAAAGGTTTCAGCTCATCAATTAGGGAGATGTGCATGCTGCATTAAGGCATGTGGAGAGGGAACTCAGATTATGATGTCTGCTTTACTTTAACGATCACGTTACGTCTGAACGCAAACCAGTCAGTTAGTATTTTACATCTGTGTATATTGTATATTGCATGTGAAGAGGATTCAGCTGAAAGTTCGTCACCCATGGACTTGGCGCTCATTTGACTCACCGATTTTGGCAACCCAGGTAAGTGTCTTTTTCCTCCTTTCTTCTCTGTAACAGTGATAATGAAGACATGTATTCCAAGGTGGTATTGTTACTGATGATAGCCATGGTGATAGTAGTCTTCCTCTCCTTCATGGGAGAGAGTGACTTGAACAAGGAAACTAGAACATTAATATTAAAAGCAATGGGTCTAAAGACAAGAAAGCTGATTTTTTAGTCTGGGTTATAGTTCTGATTATTATTATTATTATTATTATTATTATTAGTAGTAGTAGTAGTAGTAGTAGCAGTAGTAGTAGTACTGAGGACTGAGCCCAGAGGCATTCTACCCCTGAGCTACACCCCTCAGCCCCCACCCCACTTTTTATTTATTTATTTTTGAAACAGGGTCTCAATAGGCTGCTGAGAGTCTAGTTAAGTTGCTAAAGCTGTCCTTGAACCTGTGATCCTCCTATCTCAGCCTCTCAAGTACTGGGATTACAGGTGTGTACTATAACACCTGGCTCAGTTCTGATTCTTTTTCTTCATTCCTCATGTTTCCTCTTACCCTAACTCACTTCTTCCTTCTTTCCTTCCTTCACTCCCTCCCTGCCTCACTCCTTTTTCTTTCCTTTTCTCTCTTTCTTTCCTCCCTTCCATTTTTCTTCCTTCTTTCCTTTCTTCCTTCTTTTTCTGTCTTCTTTCCTGTCCTTCCCCCATTTCTCTCTCTCTCTCTCTCTCTCTCTCTCTCTCTCTCTCTCTCTCTCTCATTTTTCCTGTCCTCCTCTCTCCCTCTCGCCTTCCTCTTTCTTTCTTTCCATCTTGGAGACTTAGGCATTCTTCATTTCTTTGAGAAGGGGGTTCCACAGGAAGACCAGACTGTAAAATATGATAAAACTCATAATTTTCGATGTTTTCCAAAGAGCCCGGACCTATTTGGAAGAACAGCTGATGGATCAGTCAGTATCTTCTTCACAGAGATGAGCAAACACTCCCTATCCAGAAGGACAGCGAGATTCAGAGGGGACATGATGAGCCCTGGTGGCTTCCGGGGTGGTGGGAATTAGCTGAAGGTGGAGGAAAGCGGGTGAGTCTGGAGGCAGGAGAGCAGAGGAGACATGTGCTCTGTCCTGCCTGGTGCCTGTAGTGGGAATGGGAGAGGAAGCCCCAGAGACCTCCCCCCTGCCACACACACATAGGCTGGTGAGGAAGTGTGTGGTCAGAGCCTTAGGGAGTCCCTGTGTTGTGACAAGGCGTTTCAACAGCAGACGACCCCAGGACCCCCCCAAGGCACAACCTCATTTTCCATGACCCTGGCCTGCCAGTAGCCAGGGGGTGGAATCTAAAAGGGAACCAGGACACCTGAGAGGTGACAGTATAGACTCCATCCCCTAAATCTTGACACTTGAGTTCTATGAACTATGGTCCCAAGAGTTCTGATGCAACTCTGGGGGAAGCTGAATTTGGATTAATCAGATTAAATCATTGATACTCAGGAGCATGGGAACTCACAATATATATTGAATTTAGCAATAGAAAAAAATTATTTTAAAGTCATTTTTCAGCTGAGATTCAAACTCCCTATAGGAATAAGCTTTTTGGACACATTAATAGAAGTAGGATAGGCATTGATGGTCAACTGCTGCATGAACACTGTCTCCTACAGATCTGAGCAGATGTGAAACACAGATTCAAATAAAGTATCTAGTTCTCAAACAGGTATTGACAAGTTGGCGCCTGATAAGAATGGGAAGAGATTAGCAATGTCGCGTATGAGAACAGGATCTGGGGGCCTTTGATGGGGTACTGGCAGTTTTTTTAGTATTCAACAAGGATGGTGGAGATCAAAGGTAGCTCTCCTACAAACCTGGATGCAGCCCTGTCTCTCTTCCAGGAACCGTCCCACACTTCCTATCATTAACTCTTTGATTCTCACAAGAACCCACAGCATGACGTCATGATCATCTTCATCTTACACGTGAAGCAACAACACAGGCAGGTCAAATAATTTGCCCAAGTTCATGCAGCTGGTAAGAGGCAGAGCCAGGATTCAGACTCGGCGTGGTTCCAGGGTTCATGGTGTCACTTTGCTGCTAATGGGTTCTGAATTCACGTGACAAAGACTTCTTTACAGTTAGAACTCTTTGGGAAGGAAAGAACGCTGGCCTCCAAAGGAGGGATTTCCCTGGAGTGGTTAGGAGGAGGTCTCAGAGGGCATGGGGGGGTTGGAGATGCTGACGGAGGTGGACATTAGGTGGAATGATTCTGAGGTCTCTGACTCTAAACTTCTAGGAGGGCATTATTTCCCTGACATTTTACTTGTTGAAATTTTTTTTTGTGGTACAGGAAATGGAACCCAGGGTGTTCTATCCCTAAGTTACACCCCCAGCCTGATTATTTCATTCTTTTATTTTGAAATAGGGTTTCATTAAATTGCAGAGGGCCTCACTAAATTGCTGAGGCCGGCCGTGAACATGCGATCCTCCTGTCTCAGCCTCCCAAGTACTGGGTTTACCAGTGTGCACCACCATACCCAACTGAGATATTTCTAAATATATATTATATATATTTCTAGTTGTACATATCATTTATAGAGAATGAGTACTACTTAACCTGAGCTAGAATTTTACTGCAATATTTTTCTTTAGTAAATCTTACATACCACCCACCTAGGGAGAAAAAAGCCTACTTTATTTATTTATTTGTTTATTTACTTATTTATTTATTTTTGGTAAATAAATAAAAATAAGAAAAAATTAAAAACCTCATGGAAAATGGACTTTTATAAATGAAAACATTTCATTTATGTATTTAGATCTACTTACGGATAACCTGAAGTTATTTTCAGATTCTTCGTTTCTGTTCTGGGTTCTTTGGGCTGTGTGTCTGTCTGTTGCTCTCATTGGCTGACTTTCTTTTGAGCGGTTTGTTCTACGTGTTTTAGAATTTGTGTTGGAGAGCTCATCTTGGGTGGTGCTTCACCTGCCTTCCTGTCTCCTAGCTGTGCACATTTCTATCTGTCAGACATACCTGGGATAATCATGCTTGATTTGATCTTTTATCCCATTAAGAATGTCATGTTTGGTGCCTGATGCAGACCTCTCCCTTAGGAATGTCAAGAACAATTCTTCTAGAACATACTGAGAAAGTGAACCTTCAATAACTACACAGACTCCAACCTGTTTTATATTACACTGACTTTTTTTTTTTTTTTTTTTTTTGGTACCCGGGATTGAACCTCCGAGCTACATCCCCAGTCCTATTTTTTATTCTTTATTTTGAAACAGGGTCTCACTAAGTTGCAGAGAGCCTCACTAAATATTGGAGGCTGGCCATGAACCCAGATCCTCAGTCTCCCAAGTACTGGGATTACAAGCATGCGCCACCATGCCTGGCTATATGACACTGACTTTTAAAAGTGTGTAACTACATAATAATCAAGAGAGAGGACTATGCTTTGTTTAGGATGAACTTTCTTCCTTTAAAAAACCCCACTATTTTGGAATATATTACTTATTGTGATATTACATATCACACACCACTCAGGCTTTTGAGTTGCCAATATCACATGCTTCATTTGTACCTATTTTGTTCACAGTTATTGCTACTTAGAGTTGCAAATATCTAACAACTTTGGTATACCTTTTAGTGTGACTGTACCAAGTATTTACATATTAAAATTATAAATTTCTTTCCTTCTGTTTCTTTTTCATATTAAACTTAGGGCATTCCATTGCTTTTTAAAGGTCCTGGTGTAAGTAGGTTAATTTATTATAAATTTTATTTGGAGTAAACCAAGGGATATTGCAAAGTATATATATTCTAAAATGGAGGTTTGGAGATTTATAGAGTTTTCATTTTGTTTCAAGTTTCTATAACCTCCCCAAACGTCAAAATGAAACCAAGCCGAACCTCCCAATTTTGAAATTAGGGGCTTCCTTGAATCATGACTCAGGTTTATTAAAAGAATGAAGGACCCTTCACAAAAGTTTGTGGGAAGAAAGCTCTCTGTGGAGGACTATGAAGCAAATTTCAGATTTCAGAGAAACCATCATAGTCATAAAATGTGACTTTCTCAGAATAGTCACAGAAACTTTCTATTTACATGGGCATGTTCTAACAAGCAAATCAAACAAGCAAACAAGTGCTGGGATAAAACTATTGTATCGATACACATTTCCACTAGGGTATGCACGTATTTTATCCTTCCTTAATTTTCTTACATAGATGATACGATATAAAGGGACAAATCTAATGTCAGGGTAGCGACTTGAGAAAAAAATATGAACTCTCCTAAACTCAACATTTCTTTGGACCTAAGGAGCATCTATTCAGTGGGAGATCTTTTTGCATTTACTCTGTCTCCCTGTGTGGAATATCTTTCTTTATTTCAATACTTTCAAATCCTATGTTGTGCATCTGAAAAAGAAACAAACAAAATATTTTATGAAAAAAGAAACCAATGCATAATGAGTCGAGTCGTCATCTTACGAGATAATCAAATGTGTCATACAGCTGGAGTGAAAGAAATAGTGTGTTGTGGTAAATGAATAGACACTGATAAAACCGATATTCTAGAAACCAACTCCAGTATGTGAAAAATTATTATGCGAAAAATTACATCAGAATTGGGTAGAGGAAGATTGTTAAATAGAGAACAATTATACAGTAGGTAAATCTTTCAGAGAAAATTAGATTCTTCCTATATACTGTGCACTAAAATAAATTTAAGATAATTGAAAAGATCATTTAGTACAAAAATATAGATGGTTAGTGCTGTGATCTTAGAGAAATAACTTTATTATTATTTTTTTTTTGCAGTACTGGGGATTGAACTCAGGGGCATTCTACCTCCAAGCTATACCCCCAACCCTATTTTTTATTCTTTATTTTGAAACAGGATCTCACTAAGTTGCAGAGTGAGTGCCTCACTAGATAGCTGAAGCTGGCCGCAAACCCGGATCCTCTGGTCTCAGCCTCTCAAATGCTGGGATTACAAGCATGTGCCACCACGCCTGGAGAGAAATAACTTTATAAGCAAAAGTGGAAAGTAAAATCAATAGAGGAAATCACAAAGAAATAAATTGATCAAATCAACTACCTTAAATTTTGCATTTGATAATATTAACAGCAGTGGCATCCTTTATTAGTGCTTATAGAACCTGAGCACAGTGGTCTCTAGACATCCCGAATGTGTTTCACAACACAGGAATATGGCTGCTGCTCCTGCAGGCTGGGTCCTGCACTCGACAATGGCAGGATAACCATTCACATGGTACACCTGTTTATTATTTTGCAACATCTCATATCTTTATTGTCTTACTTTAGATTTTAAAGATAGGCAGCTGGGTGTGGTGGCACATGCTTGTAATCCCAGTATTTGGGAGGCTGAGACCAGAGCATCCGGGTTTGCGGCCAGCCTCAGCTACCTAGTGAGGCACTCCGCAACTTAATGAGACCCTGTTTCAGAATAAAGAATAAAAAACAGGGCTGGGGGTATAGCTCGGAGGTAGAATGCCCCTGAGTTCAATCCCCAGTACTGAAAAAATAAATAAATAAATAAAGATAAGCACATATATATATTATATATATATGCATATATTATAATTATCTGAGCGATTAAGTAAAGCTTTTCATAACAGAGTATGTAGATATCATTTTGCTTTGACTCATGAAGAAATGAACAAGTTCAACCAACAAAAGACGTGAGTGTATGTAACAGTAAACGCTATTTCTAGCACTGGAAGTTATTTTCCATCTATGTGCTTCTTAGAAAATACTTTAAAATAAGCTAGGCATGGTGGTGCATGCCTGTAATCTAAATCCTTGGGAGGCTGAGATAGGAGGATTGAAGGTGTGAGGTCAGTCTCAGCAACTGAAATCCTGTTTCAAATTAAAAAATAAAAAGGCTAGGGGTGTAATTCAGAGGTAGAATGCCCTGGGTCCAATCTCTAGTACAAAACAAAAACCAACAAGCAAACAAAAAGGCAGGAAAAAGAAAATACTTTAAATAAATAATAAAAATCCTCTATTGGCAAAATTTCGCTAAATTTTGGTTTTCATTTCATAGGTCTTAGCATTATCCTTTATTTGTTTTACCAAAATGATGTTGTGGAATTTCCACTTTAAGTCTAACAATAATTTCATATGATCTGAGTCACTGTATAAGTGATATCCACTTACTGTTACCATGAAATTTTCTTCTAATTATATCCTGGCAATTACTTACTTGTTGCTGTGAACATTTTATTATAAAATTTTAATTGCTGTTATATATATGAAATTTAATAGCTCATTAAAGAAATGGCATTTTAAAGAAAAATAGAATTTTAAAACATTACACATGCTAAGGAAAAATGTGCTAAACCATCACATTATTTTTACTAAGATATTTGAAAGATAAGAAAATAATATATCAGGATCAGAAAAACTGAAAGTGAGATGTCACTAATTAGAAGTAAGTGAAGTCAATAAAATGAGAGAAAATTATTTGGATTATTGAATACAAAGAGTAACAAGAAAAGGAGATAGTTTTAGCAGGACTTACTAGATACCTCCTAGAGGGGGCAATAGGTGAATTTATCCTCTATTTCCCTGGCTGGAAAAATTGAAAACTGAGGAAAAAAAAACAAAAACAAAAAACAACTTGTAGAACCCATTAAGTGAAATGTGGTTTCTGTTATCTAGTTACATGCTCATGGAATTTTTTTTTTTTTTTTGGTACTAAAGATTGAACCCAAGGGCATTCTTCCTCTGAATTAGACCCCCAGCCCTATTTATTTATTTATTTTTCTGAAACAGGGTCTCACTAAATTACTGAGACCGGCCTGGAAACCCGCAATACTCCTGTCTCAGCCTCCTCCCAAGTACTGGGACTTCAGGCCTACAATACCACACCTGGCTTGCTTGTGTAATTTGAATATAAATAGTAGAACCCTCTGTGGAATTTACCCATCTCAAACAAGACAAGTTTTTTTTCCAGAAGAAAATCTGGCAGAATGTTTTTTAGAAATGTTTTACACAAGAATTCTGCCAAATGGTAAAAAAAAAAAAAAAAAGTCTAACTCCTATTTATTATTATTTTTAAAGTCTAAAGCATGCTTTCTATAAACAATTGTTTTGCAAACTCTGAGGATGGGGAAGAAACAGCTAAATAAAGAGTATGCATGCAACAATTGGCCGAATTAATCACCCAATCTTGGTAAAAGAGGAACCAAGTGAAATATATCATAAGCATTTTATTAAATGGTTAAAGTTAAAATCTGTTTTGAAAAACTATACATAATTTTTGATGCTACAGAAAATAAGTTACTTGAAGATGAGAAAATATTGGCATGCTATTCATAACGTATACTGCTAGTAACTAAATTTTCAGTGATATAATTTAGCATTCAGAGAAGAATGTACAAAATTTAGAGAAATTAACCTATTCTCCATTTGATAGAAACCACAGCAAGATTTGGTGACACTCTGACAGAAGCATGTAATACAGACAGCAACTATAAATAGTAACAGAGCACATTACTTAGAGGCTAAGTACGAAACAAGACAATTAAGATTATAGGAGCCGGGCGTGGTGGCGCACGCTTGTAATCCCAGCATTCGGGAGGCTGAGACTGGAGGATCCGGGTTCGCGGCCAGCCTCAGCTACCTAGTGAGGCATTCCGCAACTTAGAGAGACTCGGTTTCAAAATAAAGAATAAAAAATAGGGCTGGGGGTGTAGCCCGGAGGTAGAATGCCCCTGAGTTCAATCCCCAGTACCGC
>PVLC010038038.1:0-14902 GCA_004027655.1 Graphiurus murinus | reverse complement strand
CATGGACGAAATCGTGAAAGCCACTTCCAAGGGCTGCGTCACCATCATAGGGGGTGGCGACACTGCCACTTGCTGTGCCAAGTGGAACACCGAAGACAAAGTCAGCCACGTGAGCACCGGAGGGGGCGCCAGTCTCGAGCTGCTGGAAGGCAAAGTCCTTCCTGGAGTAGAGGCCCTCAGCAGCTTGTAGTTGGGGACGTTCCTTCCTCCCCTTTCCTGTCCACAGCCTGTAAGTCAGCTTAGCGCTTTGACACCTAGACTTTGCTTAGAATCTACCCTTGATGAAGACCCAGGGCAGGAGCCGGCAGTGGGCCATCAGGACTCCTCCATCGGCACACCACCCTGTTCATGCTCCATGGTGCATCGGCAGTGCTCTCCTGAGATCCCCTGTGAACCTCACCGTGTGCTTCTTAGGGAGGATGTATTCTTAACTTGCCTATTAAAGTGAGTTGAATACGCTGAATGGCTCTTGGTATTTTAGTCTGGTCTTTTAACTTTTCTCTATCTGAAGACGGAAAAGATGACAAAATCTGCATCATTAGGGATGGGTGAGATAAGGGTTGAAGAACTGTGAAACAATAAAAGCGCTCAAATAAAGTGAAAAAAAAATCATGTATAAGAACTCATAGCTTGCCACAGATCACCTCTCAGTAGCCATAGACAATTAGGCTTATTTATGCCCTCACGTGTAGACTCTGAATCATAAATAAAATTTAGTTAATTTATTCATGTATTATTTAGTTATTTATGAGGCAGCTGGAAAGAAATCAGAGAGCTCGTTTTCTACTATTTCTCTGCTATTTCTGCTTGTCTCCTCACAGCTTCTGTTATTGATAAGTTTAAACCAAGCATTTGTTAATGCAAAGCTCAGGATACACAGACAGCGACTTGGAATATAGAGAAAGGGGCTATTCTCAGCACACATCAAGAACAGATGCAGTATAAAGAAAGAATATCCATCTGGGCTCATTTCATGTCAGGACCTTGAGACAGTGCTCCGTGCAGGAATTCACCTCTCCATAAGTCACTGTGTGTGCTGCTGAGAAGGTGTAATTGCCCTCAGAGGCTTAACACTTGATGATCTGCAACAATAGGTAACATTACAACTCTGCCAAGAAAAGAATTTCCTACTGCGTAATAAAAAATAACCATAAGATGCTTATTACACTTAAGATATTAATTAAAAGATAGGAATTAGACTCAAAATATTCATCATTTCTATGTGCATGTGGGTCCACCAGGCTGTGTAGACACATATCTGTGTTAGAGAGGGACCTACAAAGTAAACTCAGCACATGGGTAGGGAAACAATTGTTTTATTTTTAAAACAGATATCATTTAATTAAAGATTATAAACCAGTAAATTCTGAAACCAAGGTTTTGAGGTAAATAAAATATGTGTACATCTAATTTAGCTTGGAAAAATAGAGCCATCACAACCTATATGAGAAATAGAAAAAATACAATAAGAAGCATAGAAGAAACAAAAGTACTCATTGGAAATTACATAGATCAGTTTGCAAGAGAGACACCTGGTACAAGACAATGCTGTCCACCAAATGTCACAATGCACAGTCACTTTCTCCACCTCTAGTGTCACACTAGGTCAATTTTATATATTCAGTGCCCCAAATAATTGTGCTTCCGATATTAATCTTAACATACCAGAAATCCACAAATTTTAAGGGGAATATTATTAATATCATAGTATTTCAGGGGACTGTTTCCAGTTAAGGAATACCTTTAAAAACAAGTCAAAAGGAAGACCAAAATTTCAACAATTGAAACAAGATCAAGGTGTATTGCTATGTCACATAAAATCCTAGGGCAAAAAAAAAAAAAAAAGAGCCTTCTCCATGAGATCATGTAGCAATCCAAACTGAAGAAGCAATCCTACTACTTTGAATAGTGGGCTCAGTACTCTTGGTATTTTAGTGGCTCTTGGTATTTTAGTCAGTACTGTCTGAGGTGTCTCTGAGATTTGGTTGTTAGCCTGACAAGCCTGCAAAGATATACCAGTTGAATGCAATCAATTTTCTTTTAAATGTATGGCCCCAAAAGTTCCAAATTTATTTTTTACGTATTCAACTGACTATTAGTGGTGAGATGAAGCCTATATTAAAGAAAGGCTTGAGAATATATTTTCTCTAGTCACATTTTACACAATTCAAATCGAAATTTATTATTAAAAGAAAGTAGAGGGGAATAAGCGGAGGGAAATTTTATAGTGTCTGACAGTCTGCTACTCTAGTCATCCAAGTATCCATGTACAAGTATAGAAAACATCCTTTCTACATATAGAAAACATGCTTTTCTCCAAGAGATAGAACCCAATGACTTGTCCAGTTACGGAATCCTATTCTAATTTGTATATCTCTATAAAATACACATCCCTTTCCTTGTGAGTCAGAGGAGAGCTCAATGGTCTGGCAAACTGAAAAAAACCCACGATTTTCTTTTCCATGCCTCCCCAAACTCCCATTCAGTACATACAGAATATACACTGGTGGAAAAGAAATAAAATAACTACAATAAAAATATTCACCTACAAAAGCCATTGGTTCATTGTGATTGGATCTAACTTACACGGCACCTTCTGAAGCTGATGTCGAAGAAGCGGGACACAGTCACTGCACAGAATTCCTGGCTTCCCCCTTTCTGGGGCAGTTCTAGGAAGCTGAGAATTTTTTTAAAATATGTTTTTATTGGTGCATTATAGTCTCACATCATAATGTAGATCATGTTGACAGTGACCTATATGCACAAAGCACTTGGTGCCTCCCCACACCCATTTCCCCCTTCCCAACACAGAGTACTGAGATTGATGTTGGTATATTCACATATGTACACATAGTCAATGGTAACATTGCCATCAATGACCCTCAGTCTTCCCCACTCCCCTTCCCTTGGACCACCTCCCTGGCTCCACTGAGGTTTCTCCTCCATTATCTGGAGTCCCTCTGGTATCCCCATTACTCCCTAGCTTCTACATATTAGAGAAAACACATGACCCTTCACTTTCTGTGACTGGCTAATCTCACTTAACATAATGTTCTCTAGGTCCTTCCATTTTCCTGCAAATGACATAACTTTGATAGAATTCTATTGTGTGGATATCCCATATTTTTATAATCCATTCATCTATTGATGGACACCTAGGTTGGTTCCATAATTGACTACTGTAAACTGTGCTGCTATGAACATAGGTATGCATATATTACTGTAGGTCTCTGATTTAAGTCCCTTTGGAACGATGCCCAGGCTCAGGAGTGGTATGGCTGTATCATATGGTGGATCCATTCCCACTTTTCTGAGGAATCTCCATAGTGGCTCAACTAATTTGCAATCCCACCAACAGTGTAGAAGAGTTCCAATTTCCCCACATCCTCACCAATATTTATTGTTTTTTGACTTCTTGATGATTGCCATTCTGATTGGGGTTAGATAGCATCTCAGTGTAGTTTTTATTTGCATCTTCCTGATTGCTAATGATGTTGAACATTTTTTTTTTTTTTTTTTTTTTTTTTTTTTTTGCGGTACTAGGGATTGAACTCAGGGGCATTCTACCTCTGAGCTATACCCCCAGCCCTATTTTTTATTCTTTATTTTGAAACCGGGTCTCACTAAGTTATGGAGTGCCTCACTAGGTAGCTGAGGCTGGCCTCGAACCCAAATCCTCCGGTCTCAGCCTCCCAAATGCTGGGATTCATTTTTTTATGTATTTATTGGCCATTTGTATCTCTTCTTTTGTGAAGTGTCTATTCAGTTCAATTGCCCATATCTTGATTGGGTTATTTGTTTGCTTCAGTGAAAACTCTTTTATGTTCTTTGTATATTCCAGATATGAATCCTCTGTCAGAGGCAAAGTTGGCAAAGATCTTACTCTATCCTATAGGCTTTCTCTTTAGACTTGATGGTTTCCTTTGATGAGCAGAAACTTTTTAGTTTAATTAATTTAGATAATTTAATTAATTTAGTTAATTTCCTGAGTCTTGTGGAAGTTTCTACCTGTGCCTATATGCTGGAGTGTTGGACATATGCCTTTCTCTAGTAGTTTCACAGTCTCTGGTCTAACTTCCATACTTTTGGTGCATTTCAAGTTGACTCCTGTGCAGGATAAGAGGAAAGGATTTAGTTCCATTGTCCTACAAATAGATAACCAATTTTCTCAACACCATTTGTTGAAAAGACTGTGCTTTCTCCAATGTATGTGTCTGGCACCTTTGTCGAAAATCAATTGGCTATAAGTGTGTGGATTTGTTTCTGTATCTTCTATTCTGTTCCATTGGTCTGTGTCTGTTTTTATGCCAATACCATGCTGTTTTTGAAGTCAGGAATTGTGATGCCTCCTGCATGGTTCTTATATCTGAGCATTTCTTTGGTTATTCTGGGTCTTTTGTTTCTCCATATGAAATTTAAGACTAATGTTTCTAGATCTGTGAAGAATAACATTAGTATATTGACAGGGATTCCTTTGCCTCTGTAGATCACTTTTGGTAAGATGACCATGTTGATAATATTAATTCTGCTTATCCAAGAGCAAGGGTGATCTTTCCATCTTTTAAAATCTTTTTTCAATTTCTTTTTTTTTTTTACTGTTTTATAATTTTCATGGTAGAGGTCTTTTATCTCCTTGGTGTGTCTAGAAATCTGTAGACTTCTTCCATGTTTTCCAGTTTATTGGAATATAAATTTTCAAAACAGTTTTTGATGATCCTCTGGATTTTCCCCACTGTCTGTGGTAATGTCTCTTTTTTCATTTATAATTTTAATAATTTGGGTTGATTCTCTTTCTTTTGGTTAGGTTCGCTAGGGGTTTGTCAATCTTGTTAATCTTTTCACAGAACCAGATTTTTGTTTTTTGATCCTTTGTAATTTTTTTGTTGCTGCTATTGTTCCCTATTTCATTCATTTCTACTCTGATATTAATTAATATCCTGCCACCTCCTGTCTTTGGAATTAGACTGTTTCTATTTTTCTAGATCCTTGAGGTGTGTCATTAGGTTATTTGGTGACTTTCTGTTTTTCTTATATGGGCATTCAGTGTTATAAATTTTCCTCTTAAAACCACCTTCAAAGTGTCCAATAGATTTTGCTACATCATGTTTCTATTTTCATTTAATTTATTCCAGTATGTTTCTAAGTCTCTCCTCTTATTTCTTCTCTGATCCAGTCCTCATTCAAGGGTATATCATTCAGGCTCCATCTATTATTTCAGTTTCTTTTGGTTTTCCTGATGTTGATTTATACTTTCATTCCACTGTGATCTGAGCAGGAAATTATATTATATTTTTTTGAATTTGCTGTTACTTGTTTTGTGACCCAGGATATAGTTTGTTTTTGTGAAGGTTCTGTGAGCAACTAAGAAGAATGTGTATTCAGTTGATGCTGGTTGAAATATTCAGTACATGTCTATTAGGTTTATTTGGTTTATAGTGTTCTTTAGTTCTGAAGAGTCTTTACTCATCGTTTGTCCAAAAGATCGATCTAGTGGTGGAAGTGGTGTATTGAAGTCACCCAAGATTGTTGTATTTGACTCTATCTGAGACATGATGTCCCAAAGAGTTTGTTTTACAAAAGTGGATGTGCTCACATTTGTTATTGAGATATGATTTTTTTAAATTGATTTTTATTTTTTATTTTTATTGGTGTATTGTAATCATACATTCTTGTGAGGTACAAGCTGCTCTCATTTAGCCCTTCCACAATTCCCACCCCATTACCTCCTCCTCCCTCCTTCTCATGTTTAGTTTAGTGATTAACTTTGATTTGCTTATGAAAATACATCATGTGCATTAGGATGTTTCCATCCCCTCCCCAAAAGTGGTATTGCTGAATCATATGGTATGTTCATTCCCATCTGTCTGAGAATCCACCATGCTGTTTTCCAAAGTGGTTGCACTAATCTGAAATCTCACCAACAATGTATTATGATTTCCACTTCTCTAGACCCTCACCAGAATTTGTTGTTGTTAGTGTTTTTTATGATTGCCATTCTAATTGGGGTTAGGTGAACTCTCAGGGTAGTTTTGATTTGCATCTCTCTGATTGCTAATGCTGTAGAACATTTCCTCATACATTTATTGGTCATTTGTATTTCTTTTTTGTGAGGTGTCTATTTAGATGCTTTGCCCATTTTTTTGATTAGGTTGTTTGTTTTCTTAGCTGTGAGTTTCTTGAGTTCTCTGTGCATCCTAGATATTAGTCCTCTGTCAGAAGAGTAGCTGGCAAAAATTTTCTCCCACTCTGTGGGCTCTCTGTTGAGGTTCTTGATAGTTTCTTTTGCTGCACAGAATCTCTTCAGTTTAATTCAATCCCATGTACTGATCTTCCTTTGAGTTACTTGTGCTGTTGGGGTCTTCTTGAGAAAGTTTTTACCTGTGCCTATGTGTTGAAGCATTGGCCCTATGTCCTCTTCAAGTAGCTGCAAGGTCTCTGGCCTGACTTCCAGGTCTTTGATCCAACTCGAGTTGACTCTTGTGCAGGGTGAGCAAGTGGGGTTTATTTCCATTTCCCTGCATGCAGTTATCCAGTTTTGCCAACATCATTTGTTGAAGAGGCTATCTTTTTTTCCAGTGTATGTTTTTGGCTCCTTTGTCAAAAATAAATTGACTGTAAGTGTGTGGATTTGTTTCTGAGTCTTCTATTCTGCTCCATTGGTCTATGTGTCTGTTTTTGTGCCAATACCATGCTGTTTTTATTACTGTGGCTTTGTAGTATAGTTTGAAATCAGGTATTATGATGCCTTCTGCATGGTTTTTGTTGCTAAGAATTACTTTGGCTATCCTTGACTTTTTGTTGTTCCAAATGAATTTAAGGACTGATTTTTCTATGTCTGTGAGGAGTGACCTTGGTAATTTAATTAATGGGTATCACATTGAATCTATAGTTCACTTTTGGGAGAATGGTCATTTATATGTTATTTATTCTGCCTATCCAAGAGCATGGAAGATTTTTCTGTCTTCTAAGGTCTTCTTTGATTTCTTTTTTCAACTTTTTATAGTTTTCCTTATAGAGGTCTTTTACCTCCTTGGTGAAGTTTATCCCTAAGTATTTTATTTTTCAGGGTGCTGTTGTGAGTGGAATTGTTTTCTGGATTTATTTTCAGTAGATTGATGGTTGGCATACAGGAAAGCTTCTGACTATTTAAGATTGATTTTGTATGTAGACACTTTGCTGAATTTGTTGCTCAGTTCTGTAAGTTTTTTGGTTGAGTTTGTTGGCTCTTCTAAGTATACTATCATGTCATCTGCAAAAAGGGATAATTTTAGTTTTTCTTTTCCTATTTGTATGCCTTTGATTTCCTTCTCTTGTCTTATTGCTCTGGCTCTGGCTAGAGTCCCAAGTACTATATTGAACAGAAGTGGTGATAATTGACATCCTTGTCTTGTTCCTGTTTTTAGTGGGAACTCTTGCAATATTCCCCCACTTAATATGATATTGGCTATGGGCCTATTGTATATGGCCTTCATGATGTTGAGGTATGTTCCTTCTATTTTAATTCTCTGTAGTGCTTTTAGCATAAATGGATGTTGGATTTTATCAAACGCTTATTCAGCATCTATTGAAATGATCATGTGATTTTTTTTGTCTTTGATTCTGTTTATGTGGTAAATTACATGGGTTGTTTTTTGTATGTTGAACTAGCCTTGCATCCTGGGATGAACCCAGTTTGGTCATGGTATATAATTTTCTTGATGTGGTTTTGAAATCAGATTGCTAGTATTTTGTTTAGGAGTTTTGCATCTAAGTTCATCTATGATATATAACTATAGTGGGTGTTTTTTTTTTTTTTCTTTAACTGCCTTTATTTGACTTTTGTATTAATGTGATGTTGGCTTCATGTACTGTTTTTGGGAGAGTTCCATTTCTTTCTATTTTGTGAAATAGATTGAGGATTAGCCCTTATCTAAAGGTTTTATAAAATTCACTTGGAAAACCATATGGCCCTGGACTTTTGCTTGATAGTAAACTCTTTAATGCTTCTTCTATCTCTTTGATTGCTATTGGTTGGTTTAAGTTTTCTACATCTTCCTGACTCTATTTAGGAAGGTTGTATGTCTCTAAACATTTGTAAATTTCTTCTAGATTTTCAATTTTGTTTCTGATGATCCTCTGTATTTCCACACTGTTAGTGGTAATATCAACTTTTTCATCTCTTATTTTGGTAATTTGGGTTGATTCTCTCTTTCTTTGGGTTAGGTTGGCTAATCTTGTTTATTTTTTCAAGAAAACAGCTTTTGGTTTTGTTGATTTTCTGTATTTTTTTATTCTCTACTTCATTAATATCTGCTCTGACTTTAATAATTTTCTGTCTTCTACTGCCTTTGGGGTTAGACTGTTTTTGCTTTTCAAGGACTTTGAGCTGTGTCATTAGGTTATTTATTTCATGATTTTCTGTTCTTCTTATGTGGGCGCTCAGTGCTATAATTTTTTTTCTTTTTAGTACTGCCTTCAAGGTGTCCCAGAGGTTTTGATACATTGTGTCTCTGTTTTAATTTGTTTCTAGGAATTTTTAAATTTTTCTCCTTAATTCTTGTATGACCCATTCCTGATTCAGCCGTGTGGTGTTCAGTCTCCAGTTTACATTATTTCTCTGGGTCTTCTTAGAGTTGATTTCTAGTTGATTCTAATGGAATGTCATTGTGGTCTGAAAAGACACAGGGAATTATGTTACATTTTTTAAATTTGTCAGTGCTCACTTTGTGGCCAGAATGTGGTCTATTTTGGAGAAGATTCCATGAGAAGCTGAGAGAAATGTGAATTCAGCTGTATTTGGGTGAAATATACTGTATATGTCTAATAGGTCTATTTGGTTTATGGTATTCTTTAGATCTAAGGCAACTTTACTGACCTTTTGTCTAGCAGAGGAGTATAGTGATGTAAGAGGAGTCTTGAAGTCTCCCAGTATAGATATGTGTGACTTTATATCATGAAGAGTTCGTTTTATGAAAGTGGCTGCACCTATGTTTGGGGCATAAATGTTGACTACTGTTATTTCCTTTTGCTGAATTTTTCCTTTTACTAGTAAATAATGAGTCTTCTGATAAGCTTAGGCTTGAAGTTTAATTTGTCTGATATAATAGTTGCTACTCCTGCTTGTCTTCAAGTTTCATTGGCATGGATTACCTTACTACAGCCCTTTACCTTTATTTTGTAAGAATCTTTGCTTGTAAGGTATGTTTCTTGCAGGCAGCATATAGATGGGTTATGTGTTTTAATATGTCTCCTTCAGATCATATCCCTTCAATGATCCAACCCCCTGGACCCCAATCTCTTCTCCCATGCCCCCTTGCTTTGTTTCATAGACAACTCTGTCATAAACATACATTGACATAGCACCTGGTGCATGTTCCTCTGGATCTCACTCCATTTTCTCTCTCTCCCCATTAATAATATCAAAATTGGTATTGATAGCTTCACAAATGTATACAGAATTATTTGAACTTTTTAAATGTGAATTTTAATTACTTGTTCATTTCCCTTTTAAATGGTAACATTCCTGACACTTTGGCTCATGTTTTTTTTCTTAAATTCATTCCCAGTCCTTAGTACTTTTCTTGAATGCATATTGAGTGGATTGCTAAATAATATTTATTTGAAAAAGTACATAAATGAGATAAAGTTGTTTAAGATTGGTCTGATGGGGCTTATGAACGTGATATATTTTGAACTGGCTTTGAAGTTAATGACAGCCATAGTAGACTGGAGATGAGGTTGAGTCATATTCACAATGAGGGTGATAATAAAAGCAAAAAACAGAAAGAGAAATGAGGACACTGGCTACTGGAGAATTACAATATTGATTCAGTAGGGGAAGTGATAAAAGGAAGAGAATCATTCTTAAAACCTTTATTCTTCTATGTTAGCTTGAAGAATTTATAGCTCTGCTACTGGAACCAGTAAACTCCAGGCTTTATACTTTCACTGTAAGCTTGGGTTTGTAACAATTGACAATTTGTTCTTCCCTGGGCTTGGTCCCAACTCTCTACAATATCACCATCTGTATCACAGAATGATTCAAATCCATGCTTAGTACTCACTAATCTTCCTGTACAAGTACCTTCCCTGAGCTCGTCTTGTTCTTCTCTCAAAGGTCAAATGATGGCTGCTTTGGCCTTCTAATTTGTTGTGCCTTAAGCATGTATTTCTTTGCCAAATGTTAACTCCCTTTAAGTAAAGGCACAAGGAATAAAGAGATCTATTTAGTGATTCCAGGAAGTTGCTATGGTTAGCTTTGGTACATTTATCTTTGACATATAAAATTTTTATGTTTGGTCAATAATTCACTGATGTCCAGAGGCCATGCAGAGCACAATAATCCAATTCTTGTGGCTGAAAAACTATTTCTTAACTCTAATATAAGAAGATATCTCATTTACCATTAATATGAAGCTTATATATTAACTGTAGTTGTGTATTTCAATGTTTTTAAGGTTACTAATTATCCCTGGAATGCATACAGTGAGAAAAATCTAGCCTTCATTGGGGTATTATTTTACAGCTTAAGATTTTAATACTTATTCCGAGTTACACAAAAGTCCATGCAATCCACAAGTCACATTGTAATCTTAAGCCAAAAGTATTTTTTTCCAACCTGCGTGGGTTAACAAAACAAATCACAATTGTAGATTTGTACACACTGATCACATTGTGTGATATCCGATGATGCTATTCATTCAAGTGATATAATTCTTGGCAGATCTCTTTCATTCATCAAGTAAACAAGTGCTAAACACTGGAGAAGAGCAAAGTCTGAGGGCTGAAACTACCTGATATCAAGATTTAATAGAAACAGATAGGAATAAAGATAGAATTGTTTTAGAAAAAATAACAGACTTCTAGACTAATGAAATAGGGAGCCTAAACATAGACCCACATAAATATACCCAACTGATCTCAAAAAAGGAGTAAAAGCATTTTAATAATAAAATGTTTGGAAAGTGGCAAATTGGAGGGCATGTTAACTAATAAATGTATGTGCATTTATATTTATTTTTATATAGAATGTGCTAGTTGATGTCTGCTCACCTCAGAGCCAAACAGCTTCACTGGAATGCCCCTCTTTTCTCTTTGGCCAGAAACTTACCAGGCAATCCACAGGAAAGTTGGATGCTTGTTTTCTCTATCTCCTCTCTGGGATGTTTCAGAGATTACCCATTTTTTCCAGTTGTTTCAGATGAGAAAGTTAATCTTAGTCACCAGTGAGAACTCAAAATCAATTTTTAACTTTATCATTTTTAAAGATATGCTGAAGTATAGATATGTTAACTTGATTTTTGTCATTAGTGTTATAGATTTTCATTATTCTAATAGATGTATTATATCAGTTAATTTTTGCGTTAACTTGTAGTCCCCTAAACATCTTTATATGTTTACATGCCATATATACTTTTTTTTTTTGCAAGTTGTTTGCCCCTTTTTACTTCAGCTTTTTTTTTTCTTTTGAGTTGTTCATTTCCTTACCTTTGAGTTATGGGTTATTTGTATATGTTGAATAGAAGTATCTAATGTGTCTTTTACAAGCATTTTTTCCTCATTGTGTAGTCTTCTCATATCATTGAACTTTTCTTTCACAGAGCAGAAGTTTTTAAGTTTAATGAAGTTTAGCTAATCAATTATCTCTTTCTTAGATGATGCTTTTGGTATTGTACCTAAAAAGTCACCAACATGTCTAAGTTCTCTTTCTAACACCATTTGATATTTTGCACTAGCAACACTTAAATTTCTTTTCTTTTTTATTTTTTTGCCATTTTATTTTCCATCTCATATTATTGTCATCTTAATTTATCCTACCTTCTTTCAGAATGTATTTTTGCCAATTTTATGTACTTGTTCTTTATATGTTTTTCTTTCTCTTAGGGTAAATCACCTACAAGACTAGGCACTCCATGTGTCTTCCAGTGCATTACAAAATGTTTATAAGTTCCTCTTTTGGATGTTATCTTAAAGTCATTCAACTTTTATTCTTTTTCATTTTAGTACCAGTTTTAACTGGGATCATGCACTACCCAGGCAGAGAATACATTGCCTAGGTTACCTATCATCTAGATATGCTCATATAACTAAGTTCAGCTTAAGGGCAGGTAAACAGAATTGAGTTGATGTGGATGGCTCCAAAATTCTTATTTAAAGATAAGATGTTTTCTCTGGATTTGTCTTTCCTTACCCAATGAGCTGGAACTTGTCACAAACTGAAACTTTTTGTTTCTAGAGATGGAATTCAAGAACAAATAAGAGCCATGTTTTGCTATATTGAGTCCTCAGATGAGTTCAAGAGATGTCTACCTACCCATAATCATCCCAGAATGTTACATGAGAAAGAAAAAAAATCCACATTGTTTAATGATGTTTTTAAATCTCTTTATTACCAGTTCCCTATCACTACTGACTTTTAAAATTGGATAATTCTCCACTGTATAAGGCTTTCCTGAGCACTACATGGTGTTTAGTAGCATTCTAGGCATGGCTACTTGATGCCGATCACATCCTCTGGAAGTGACAAACTTTGGAGCTTGACAAATGTCCTCTATGGGACACATTTGTCTCTGTTTGTTGATCACTAGTTTATAGACTAAGTAATGTAGAAATTACTCCCTGTAGTAGGTGCTGCCTTAATAAAGCCCATAAAAATGGCTTTCACTTAAGGACCAGGTGGGGGAAAATAAGACACATGAAAGACTGGAAGCTGGTGATCATTAATTTATTTGCTGTCACATTTTGTTAAACTGCTCCTCGTGGTATTATTGAAAGCAGCACATATTCTTACAAAGACGAAAGCTGCAAGGAAAGTGCTTAGAAAGAGGCAAAATACTGGTATATTTGGTTGTTACTTGCTGGTTTTGTTTTTCTTTTTTCTTGGAAATTACTACAACCAAAATAAGGAGAGCCAAGAAACAGACCAAAAAATCCAACTGACAACAACAAAACACTGATCTGTTGGAATCGAAACTGTAGGTGATAGAGCATTTTAACTGAAAGATACATAAAAAACATTCTCAGAAAGATGGCAGCATAGAGAAAGACAACATGTTTTAGTCACTCTGAGACCTGGAACTCAACCATCGGAAAGACTGCTTCTTGACAAAGGAAGAAAAGCAGTGAGAAACTCAACAAAACAATGACAGTTGAAATGTGGGAGAATCAGAGCCAGAAGAGAGAGAGAGCAGAGGACTGTAAAGAGCTCCACCCATTTCATCTGGTGAGCAGAGAACAGCAGCAGTGTCACCATTTTGGCCAGGCAACGTTGGATCCCAGAGACCTCCAGCAAAGAGGCAGTAGATTCTTGTGAAGCCAGAAACTTCAGACCATCATTGAAAGTACAGCCACAGGGACTTGCGTGGCAAAAAATAGACTTGCCAGGTCTGTGACTTTGCAATTCACTCCTGCAGAGTTTGGGGTGGGATGGGGGGCTACTGTCAGACACAGCAAAAATGTGGATTAGCAGACAGTCCCTAGGGACATTTGGTTGTGAGGGCATTAGGATCACAAATTCCCAAGTCCTTGCAGGGTCTCCAGGAATTACCATAAAACAGCCAGCCAAGTTGCAACCTTGGAGAGCAATAAACTCACACTTGGCCATGTTTGGATGCTACAAGCACCAATGCAGAAACCAACAAAGACTCACATGATCACAGCCACCCAGAGCAGTGGTGTCCCTCAGGCTAAATAACTGAGCCACCCAGGCCCCAGGCCTAGAACTGTACAATGCCTCCCTGAAAGAGCTTGGACCCTGTAAGCTGGGAGCCCAGCAAGATTTCACATGATCACAGCTACAGGCTGGAAACTCAACACTCTCACTGGCATGCATGCATGCCAGAGTGAATGATAGTGCTCCGTGAGATCATAACAAGCAGATCAGAGGCAGTGTCCCAGAGGCCATCAAAGCTCAGCAAGCTGAGCTACAAACTCAGAACAGCAATTTCTGGCTTTGCTAAGCTTAAGTGGATTGGCCACAGAGAACTGAGTTTCAGGAGTTCACAGCCACAGAACAGTGGTGTGTCTGTGGGGCTTTAAACCCCAACCAGCAGGCTGCAGGCTCTGAACGAACATCATAGTCTCTGGCCCTATGGAGTTTGGGTCTGGAGAGCATGGTGACTTGTAGCCAATCAGAGACTCCTGTTCGTCTGCACTAAAAACTGCATCTAGTTAAAGAGGCGCTGGAGGACAAACTCAGAATGTTGATTATATGATACAGGTTGGAAAAGGAAAATATATACCCCCAGAATAGACCTTATAATAAAGGCATAACAAATAGACCTAAGACCCATGCACAAAGAGGAAAAAGATGCCAAGACAACAGAAATGGAAACCTGAGAACTCTGAAAATATGAGAATAAAGAACAGCAAGGAAAAAATAAACTCCAACAGCTCAGCAACAAGGAAGGTCACCAATATGGATCTGCAGGAAATGCAAGAAGGAGAATTCCTAATTTTGATCTTCAATATGATGAAAGGCCTCAAAGAAAGTGTAAAAGAAATGAAGTAAGAAAGTAAGAAATTGAGGCACAAAGAAAGAACCAAAAAGCAGCTTTGAACAAAATAAAGGAGTCATAAATGAATTAAAGACCCCACTTCTGGCAGGCTAGACCATATAGAAAACAGAGTATCACTCTTTTTTTTTTTTTTTAGGTACTGGGGATTGAACGCAGGAACATTCTACCTCCGAGCTACACCCTCAGCCCTATTTTTTTTTTTTTTTTTTTTTTTTTTTTTTTTTTTTTTTTTTTTTTTTTTTGCGGTATTGGGGATTGAACTCAGGGGCGTTCTACCTCTGAGCTATACCCCCAGCCCTATTTTTTATTCTTTATTTTGAAACCGAGTCTCACTAAGTTGCAGAGTGCCTCACTAGGTAGCTGAGGCTGGCCGCGAACCCGGATCCTCTGGTCTCAGCCTCCCGAAT
>PVLC010038037.1:0-14968 GCA_004027655.1 Graphiurus murinus | reverse complement strand
GGCCTCGAACCTGTGATCCTTCTCCTGTGTCAGCCTCCCAAGTACTAGGAATATAAACATGCACTACCACTCCTGGCTAGGACTTTTTTTTTTTTTTTTTTTTGAGATACTGGGGTTTGAACCCAGGGGCATTCTACTTCCAGGATGCCCCCGGTCCTATTTTTTATTCTTTAGTTTGAAACAGGGTCTCACTAAGTTGTGGAGGGCCTCACTAAGTACCCAAGGCTGGCTTCGAACCTGGATCCTCCGGTCTCAGCCTCCCAAGTACTGGGATTACAAGCGTGTGTCACCATGCCCAGCTAGGACTTCATGTTAATTGTGAACTCAACTAAGGCAAACCACACTGAAGTTGAGGAGGAAATGACACTATATGGTTTCCTGTGGTTGCCCTAATGAGTGACCACAAAGAAAGGGGGGGGGCCTTAAAATAATAGAAATTTGCCCTGGCAGCTGGGCGTGGTGGCACACGCTTGTAATCCCAGTACTTGGGAGGCTGCTACCAGAGGATCCAGGTTCGTGGCCAGCCTCAGCTAGTTAATGAGGCCCTCTGCAACGTAGTGAGAACTTGTTTCCATATAAAGAATAAAATATAGGGCTGGAGGTGTAGCTCAGAGGTAGAATGCCTACAAAAGAAAGAAAAAAAAAAAAAAAAAAAAAAAAGAAGGAATTTGCTCTGGCCCAGCTCTGCAGGCGAGGCCAGGAGTCCCATGCGGAGGCGGGGCAGCCTCACTCCCTCCGGAGGCGCAGGCGCAGGGGAGGCCTTCCTGCCTCTGCCAGCTCAGGGTGGCCCCAAGGCCCCTGGGCTCCAATCTCTGCCTCTCTGTTCTCAAGGCCTTTTTTCCTAAATCTCTACAGGTTCTTTGCTGTCTCTTGTTAAGACCTGTGAGCCGGGCTTGGTGGCGCACGCTTGTAATCCCAGCATTTGGGAGGCTGAGACCAGAGGATCCAAGTTCGAGGCCAGTCTCAGCTACCTAGTCTCACTCCGCAACTTAGTGAGACCCTGTTGCAAAATAAAGAATAAAAAAATAGGGCTGGGGGTATAGCTCGGAGGTAAAATGACCCTGAGTTCAATCTCCAGTACTGAAAAAAAAAAAAAAAAAAAAAAAAAGACCACCCTGTGAAGTTTAGGGCATTATTTCCTAATCCTTACCTTGATTACAACCGCAGAGAACCTATTTCCAAATAAGGCCACATTCTGAAGCTCCAGGTGGACATGGGATCTGGGGGGACACTCTTCACTCCAGCGTGACATTAAATAGCCCGGGGAAGACGTAACATGGGTCAGGTAATAGCATCAAGAACAAGAAAAACCGAGCGTGGTGGTGCACACCTGTAATCCCAGTACTTGGGAGGCTGACACAGGAAGATCGCAGGTTGGAAGCCAGCCTCAGCAACTTTGTAAGAACCTCAGTAACTTAGTGAGACTCTGGTTCAAAATAAAAAATAAAAAGGGCGTGGTGGCATGGGTTCATAATCCCAGGAGTTGGAAGGTTGAGACTGGAGGATCGCAGGTTTGGAGCCAGCCTAAGCAAATGAGTGAAACCCTATTTCAAAATAAGAAATAAAAAGGGCTGGGGGAATAACTCAGAGGTAGAATGTCCCTGGGTTCAATCCTCAGTACAAAAAAATAGCAAGAGCCGGCTGTGCTGGGGGTGTAGCTCGGAGGTAGAATGCCTCTGGGTTCAATCTCCAACACCAAAAAAAAAAAAAAAAAAAAAAAAAAAAAAAAAAAAAAAAAAAAAAAAAAGCAATAAGGGAGCTGGGGGACTTCTGCAGCTCAGGTGGCAAGGGCTGCTGGCTGCCATTTCTGACTACCACGGCCAGTTCGTGGCCAGGTTCCAGGCTCCCTTTTCCTGGGGCTCAGAGAGGTGCAGGGGATGGCCCAGGCCACACAGAAGGGCCCTTCCCTTCTGAGCAGCCCCCTCTTCCTGGGATCTTAGGTTTTGGAACCGAAGGGACCTTGGGGATCTTAGGAACCATTCCCCTGGAATCACAGGAAAGAATGAGGAATGAGAGGACACAGATTACTGGTGGAAATTGGTCTGTAGATAGGGGAGCTCACAGGATCCTCTGGCCCCTGTGCCCGCCTGGGCATGGGGCAGCCGGAGACATGTGTCAGGGGTGGGGTAGGAGGACGGCAGGCCCCTGGTTTCTGCCAGCCCCAGGCTCCCTGCAGCCCTGTCAACCTTGAGGGCCACAGGCAGGAGAACATCCTTAGGAAGTTTTCAGCACCTTGGACCAGAACCTGGAGGGTCATTCTCTGTTCAGCAAAACCCAGAACCTGGCCGTGGGCTCTGTGGGGACTGTCGGGGTTGCTCGGGCGCCCCCACACCGGGCTTAGGGCCGGGCACAGTCCACGGGCCAGCATCGAGCGGCCCCACCTGACCCACGAGACACGAAAGGCCGCCTTCCAGGGGAAAGGCCGGGGAACTGGCAGATCCTGGAGCTCCGAGGCCCCCTCCCCCAACCTGCAACCGGGCGCCGATGCAAACGGCGGGGGGGGGGGGGTCCTCTACTTCCTGACAGATCCTCCCTGACCCCCGGCCCTCGTGTTTGCATTTTCTCCGTTCCAAGAGCCGAGGAGGTGGCCCGCTGAAAGACGGCGAGCCGACAGACGATTGATAGACTCCATCTGGCCAAGGGTTTTGGAGAAGGCTTGCTCCTCCCACTCCCGCCGCCCCAGGCAGGCTAGCCGCCTCAAAAATGCCGGTGCCGGCCCTCTGTGAGCTCACCACCTTCTCACAAGCCCCCAGAGGTGGTTATTATTACCCTCGTTTTCCCGGGGAGGTGCCCCGAGCTCAGAGAGGCCAAGTGACTTGCCCAAGGTCACACAGCTCAGCGGACACAGATAGGGGGTTGAAACCGGGGACTCCGGAGCCTCGCTCCGGCAGCTCTTCCAAGAGTGCAGCCACCTCCCTCAAGATACCGCTCAGGAATAAAGCAAGAAGGCCAACGGCCCGGTTTTCCCCAAAAAACAAGGCTCCGCGCAGATCTGCGGGAACAAAAGCGACTAAAAATCCATCCCGGGTTTTCCGCCTCGCCGACCGCGACCGACCAATCGCGCGGTGCTGGCCGCTGGGGGGGCGGACCCGGCGTGATGGACAGCCCTGAGAAGGCGTGGCCGCGGCGCGGGCGAATCCGACGGCGGGGCCGGAACAATCCGGGGCCGAGGCCCGGCGGCCGGGCCAATCAGCGCGGGGGGCGGGCCCTGCCGGCCCGGGCTGTCGCGAGAGGCGGGCGCCCCGCCCACTTGTGCTGGCCCCGGCGCCGTGCGCGGGCGCGCTGCTCCTCGGCTCCGACGGCCGGCGCCCGCGCTCGCCCGATCCGTCCGCCAGCATCGCCCGGCGGATCCCTCCGCGCCCGCGAGCCCGGCGGCGCCGGCCCAGCTCGAGGCGGCTCGCCGCGCGGCCCGGGAACGGCCGGCATGGCCGGGGCGGCTCCGGCGGGGGGCGGCCCGCACTGACAGACCCTGCGGCGCGCGGGGAGATGGGGGCGGCCGCCTCCCGGGCGACGACGACGACGAGGAGCAGCCGCCGCGCCCCGGCCGCCGCTGGGCACGGGCGCGGGCAGGCCGCCTCCCCGTGAGCGGGGGGCCCGCGGCCGCTCGCCGCCCCCGGCCGCCCCGGCCCCGGCCGCCCCGGGCCCCCCCGGCGCGCGCGCCCGCCCCCGCCCCCGCCCCGGCGCGCGCCCGGCCTCGCCCGGCCCCGGCCCGCGCGCCCCCGGCCGCTGCGCGCCCCGGCCGCGGCCCCCCGCGCCCCCCGGCCGCCCCCGCGCGGCCCCCTGGCCCCGGCCTCGGCGCGGCGCGGGCGGCAGCATGGTGGAGAAGCGCTGCCCGCTGCAGAGGGACGGCGTGTACCGCTGGTTCTCGGAGCTGCCGTCGCCGCAGCGCGTGGAGTTCTTGTGCGGCCTGCTGGACCTGTGCATCCCGCTGGAGCTGCGCTTCCTCGGCTCGTGCCTCGAGGACCTGGCGCGCAAGGACTACCACTCGCTGCGCGACTCGGAGATCAAGGCCAACAACCCGGCCGACCTGGGCAGCCTCACCAACCTGACGGACGAGGTGGTGCGCAGCAAGCTGCTCGTGTCGCTGGCGCTGCTGGGCTCGGAGCAGCGGGAGGCGGCGGGCGTGCTCTACCGCACGCTCACGCACATCGACTCCATCATCCACAACTACGGGCTGCAGCTCAACGAGGGCCGCACGGGCGATGAGTTCCTGCTGCTCTTCACCATGGCCTCCAACCACCCCGCCTTCAGTTTCCACCAGAAGCAGGTGCTGCGCCAGGAGCTCACGCAGATCCAGAGCAGCCTGAGCGGCGGCGGCGGCGGCAGCAGCAGCGGCGGCCCTGGGGGCAAGAGCGCGCCCGGGCCCGGCGGCGCACTGCCCACCTGCCCGGCCTGCCACAAGGTGCGTGTGCGCCCGCGCGAGGGAGGGGCGACCCATTCTGCACCCCATGCGCCATGTCTGCTCCCCAGGCCCCAAGCCCCTGCCGACTCCTGAGTCTGCGCCCCAAGCCACCTAGTCTGTACTCTTTGATTGTAGCCTAAGCCCTCAACCGAGGCCCCCAAGGCTGCACCATAAGTCCCAAGCCTCCACCCCAGGCCCGCACCCGGAATCTCAGGTCTGCACCCCAGCCTTCACATGCACTCCCAAGTCTGCAGCCCGAGCCTTCTCTTCGGGTTCCAAGCTTTTGTGGCCCATCGGCGCCCTCGTGGGGCTGGCGGTCCGGGCGGCGGGGGGGGGGGGCGCCTGTGATCAGAGTTCGTGGCCCCTTTGTGTGTCCTGTTGGCTGGAAACACGATAAGCCTTTGTCCCTTTAATCAGGCTCTTGGGTAACTGATAACAGTTAAACATTGTGTCGCCTGGGTTTCTCCAAATCTGGTGTTTATTACTAGGAAAGGAAGGAGTCTGGGCCTTGCCCCGAGGTCAGGGCGAGGTGTAGCCAGAAGGCACTAGAACCTCTGTCGAGGTGGGGCCCTGGCCCTGCCCCTGCCGCCGGGCCGGCACAGGTGTCCAAGCCGGGTAGCGGGCTTGCGGCGCAGGTTGTGGCAGGTCTGCGTGCGTGCCCGTGAATACTAGAAGTACTGTGTGCACGCACGGACATGTATACGGGTGTGCGTACGCGTGTGAGTGGGCATGTTTGCGGGCGTGCTGTGGACGGACGCCTGTGTCCGATTGTCTTAAGAGCCAGGCGACTGTAACAGAAATTTCTGGAACCTCTGCTCCTGCGTATGCAACAGTTTCTGTTGGTGACCTGCCTTTCTCTGGAGAGGAAACCCAGGCCCACCGGGGCAGGCAAGGGTATTAGCTCTCCAGGCTCCACATGGGATGGGAAAGGCATCTGGTCATCCACCTAGAAATGCTAACTTCTGTCTAAATGTTTCAAAAGTATGGCAACCGGCAATGTTTGGGGGCTCACACCATTTTCAACAGCCTCCCTAGAGCCCAGTGCCAAAATCTGGCTGCCAAAGAAAAGGCCTGAGATTACAGGTCGGGTTTCTTGGGAGGGTGGAGGGTGCAGTGGGGGCCAGCCCTCCAGGTGCTTCTGCAGTGTTCTTTGAAGTTAGAACTCTGGATCCTGCTCTGCCTTTGTGGAGAGGCTGAGAAAACTGGCCCGTTAGCTAACGGTTGGCTGTTTCCTTTTTTTAAGGTTTCTTTGAACCCTAGATTGTGGCTTTTCCTTTTTAACTTCTTCTTCTAAGAAGTGGTTGTGGTGCAGAGATTGGTTTTTAAGGTGTCTTATCATTTTGGTGACGTTTTCACTAGAAACTGGCTTTCTTTCTTTCTTTTCTTTTTTCTTTCTTTTTTTTTTTTTGGTGGTACTGGGGATTGAGCCCAGAGCTATTCTACCTTCGAGCTACACCCCCAGCCTCATTTTATTTCTTATTTGGAAACAAGAATTCGCTAGGTTGATGCCAATCTCACTACTTGCTGAGGCTGTCCTCGAACCTGCAATCCTCCTGTCTCAGCCTCCCAAGTACTGGGATTACAGACATGTGCCACTATTCTTGGCTGGTTTTCTTTTAAGTTTCTTCTTAAAAGATTTCATGGTGTTTGCTGGGCAGGAAAATGTTGTTCCAGCTATAAACAGAGGAGAAAGCTGGGAGTAGTGGCCCACACCTGTAATCCCAGAACCTGGGAGACTGAGACAGGAGGATTGCAGGTTTGAGGCCAGCCTCAGCAACTTGGCAAAACCCTCAGAAACTTAGTGAGACCCCGTTTCAAAAATAAGTAGATAAACAAATAAATAGGACTGGGGTATGGCTCAGGGGTAATGCCTCTGGATTCACGCCTCAGTGCCAAAAAAAAAAAAAAAAAAAAAAAAAAAAGGAGAGGCAGGGCCCGAGAAATGCAGTTGTGCCAGTGGATTGTCACTTGTCCACGAGTGCAGCCAGGCGTAGTGGCTCTGGTGGGGACACTAACCTTCTTACCGCTGTGCTGTGCTCCCGGGGGATGCTCCCGCTGTGTGTGGATGCCTCGATTTTTGTAGAAGGTGGTGGTGGTGGTGATTTCTGTAGGACCCTGAAGTAGTCCTAAAACAGGACTGTCTATAGGGAGCCTCTAGCAGGCAGAGTCCCTTTGATGAGAGGAAGGGGCTGATCTGGTCCCCCAGCCCCTCCTACCTTGGAGGCCTGAGTAGACCAGCTCGGTGACCTTGGCCAGGACACCCTGCCCCTGCCTGGTGGGTGTCTTCCCCCATCTCCTCACCGAAAATGCTCCCCAAGTGTCTCCCCTCCCTGCTGTCTGGGGGTTTCCATGCCTTTTTACCAAGGTGCGCTTTGTATACAAGTGTTCATGTTTTCTATACTTTTTCATTAGTTGCTTGGACCTGGTAGTTTCTTGGTTCATCTTTGAAGGGTTGGGGAAGGATCCTACTTGATGCGTAGTAGTGAGGGTTACTGTAATGAGTGCCATGGTTTACCTGTTTCAAAGCGGAGGCGGTCCCTGCTGCTGTCCTGTCTGCCTACCTTCCTGGACTTCCTGCTCTGATGTTGACAAACCCTTTGCTGCCCAGAGCTGGCAGCTCGGGTGAATTGTGGCTCCAAAGCTTGCTGTCTCAGTGCCTGTACCTCCCCCATGGGTTAAGGCTGTCCCGTGAAGCTCGGTTTGTGTGCTTCTTGCAAATTCTGTGTGTGTGTGAGGGGTGGGTACTGGGGATTGAACTCAGGGGCATTCTACCTCCGAGCTACACCCCAGCCCTACTTTTTATTCTTTATTTTGAAACAGGGTCTCACTAAGTTGCAGAGGGCCTCACTAAGTAGCTGAGGCTGGCTGTGAACCCGGATCCTCCGGTCTCAGTCTCCCAAGTACTGGGATTACAAGCATTAGCCACCATGCCTGGCTACAAATTCTTACTGTTTCAAGGACTTCTAGAAGTTTAAAAATGTGGGGAGACCTGGGCATGGTGGTGCATGCTTGTAATCCCAGTACATGGAAGACTAAGACAGGAGGATCACAGGTTCAAGGAGAGCCTCAGCACTATAGCTAGACTCTCAGCAACCTAGGGAGACCCTATTTCTTTCTTTTTTTTTTTTTTTTTTTCGGTACTGGGGATTGAGCCCAGGGGCATTCTATCTCCGAGCTATACCCCCTACCCTATTTTTTATTCTTTATTTTGAAACAGGGTCTCACTAAGTTGTGGAGTGCCTCACTAAGTAGCTGAGGCTGGCTGCGAACCCAGATCCTCCAGTCTCAGCCTCCCAAATGCTGGGATTACAAGTGTGCGCCACCACACCTGGCTAGGGAGACCCTATTTCAAAACAATAAAAAGGGCTGGATGTGGAGCTCGGAGGTAGAATGCCCCCAGGTTTACTCCCCAGTACCATACACACACACACACAGTGTGGGGAGTATTAAACAGACATATTTTACTTTCAGAGAAGACCATTTTCATGGTAGTGACACTGGCCGTACACGGGAGCAGTTTTACTCATCGATGGCTGGGGTGTGATGTTCCAGGGTGTCCACAGGGTCAGCAGAGGATGCTGGGTTTGACTTTGCCTGTCTTTTTGTTTTATTTAAGTACAAGGCCATAGTTTTGGAAGCAGTTTAAAATAAGACTTTTGTAAACTGCTGTGTAGTGGTAGTAGCTGTGTGATGAGGTGCAATTCCCTTCCCTACCATACGGTTCCCCACCATTCCTGCTTTCGGTCTTCTGTCATGTGCATCGCCCTCGGAAGAAGCCCCGGTGCCTGGAAGCAGTCGCTCCCTTTCTCCTGCACCCCAGCCCTGACAACCACCTTTTTCTGTCTCTGGATTTATCTTTCCTGGTCATGTCATATCAGTGCCATCTTAGATATATTTTCCCTTTTGTGACTTACTCATGCTTTTAAGGTTCTTCTCCATTGTGGCATGTGTCAGTACTTCACTCCCTTTTATGGCTGAATAATATTCCGTTCTGTGGATATACATACATATGCTTTGCTTGTTCATTCTTCAGTAGGAGGATATTTGGACTGTTTCTAAATGCTTGTTTTTAGGTCTTTTTCCTCACAGGTAGCTCCCTTCTACCCAGACGCAACAAATGGTCCTTGGGTGGCAGGGAGCACAGGGCTCCTGAGGAGCCTTGTTTTGGCCACTGACTCCTGACTGGCGGGCTGCTGGACAGCCTCTCGGCACTGCAGGGAGGGGTGGCAGAGTGTGTCCCGCAGGAGATGGAGACCCAGGCTGGTGCTGTGGGTCTTGGGGTCACTCCTGCTGTGGCGAAGAGGGGTGGGCCTGCTGCCCGCTGCCCTCCGTGTTGCCACAGCCTCTGGCGTGGGCAATAACTGAACTAATTTTTTTTTTTTTTTTTTTTTGCGGTACTGGGGATTGAAGTCAGGGGCATTCTACCTCCGAGCTATACCCCCAGCCCTATTTTTTATTCTTTATTTTGAAACAGGGTGTCCCTAAGTTGCAGAGGGCCTCACTAGGTAGCTGAGGCTGGCCGCGAACCCGAATCCTCTGGTCTCAGCCCCCCAAATGCTGGGATTACGAGTGTGCTCCACCACGCCTGGCTGCACTACTATTTTTTTTAAGTGGATGCTGAGATGGTATTTTTCAGAGTGCTTGGTGCAATGGCGGGAGTGGTCTTTGGTTATAAACCCTCTGTGGTTTGTTCCACATGAGCCCTAGTGTGAGCAGTGTAGAAAATTTGGATTTACCCAAATGCTGTAAATAAACCTGCCAGTAATGACTTGCCCAAGGCCCCAGGGCTTGCACTCCCTGCTTTTCCTCAGCTGTTGAAAGTCATTGTGGTTCAGAGGTGAAGCACTCGTCTGTCCTGTGGCTGTCATGTGAGCTGTGAGTGGCTTCCCTTTGACCCTGAGCCCTGCCCGTTGCAGCTGAAACAGCGTTCCACGAGAGTGGACTTGGTCTGCAGTGCTCAGGTTGCCACCTGCCACCAGAGCCCCAGGTGGGTACCCTCGATGCAGGGGTTTTCCTCCACCACCCGGCATCATCGCCCTTGGAGGTGTGACCATTGATAGCCAAGCCCGCTCAGCTCCGCAGCTGCAGACTCTGCCTCTCCCATGTGGTGGCTTCGGCCCGGGTAGACTTACGTGCTGTCCTCTTCCCCCACGCCAGGCTGGGCCGTTGACCCGCGCGAGCCGCTCATGTTTGCCCTGCTCCACCGCAGGCGTGTGAGCCGCCACTTGGCCGTGTGTGGAAGCCAAGTGTTCCGTATGATGAGCAGCACGACGGGG
Organism: Graphiurus murinus; assembly: GCA_004027655.1. NCBI lineage: Eukaryota > Metazoa > Chordata > Mammalia > Rodentia > Gliridae > Graphiurus > Graphiurus murinus. Next base: position 5,290 of record PVLC010038037.1, on the reverse strand, counting down.
TTGTGTGTGCAAGTTAGCGGATCGCTGGCCAACCGGCATTAGGCTTTCTCTCTCAAAAATTTTTTTTTTCCTTTTTGGAACAGAACTGGGGATTGAACCCAGGAGCACTAAATGACTGAGCTACACCCCCAGTGCTTTTTATTTCATTTTGAGTAGTGTCTTGCTATGTTGCTGAGGCTAGCCTTGAACCTATGATCTTCCTGCCTCCACCTCCCAAGTCAGGGTTAGAAGCCCCTGCTCTCTTGGGCTTGATTATTGCCCGTCTTCCCTCAGTCCTGTTGACTTGTGTATTTCATTTACCTGCCAACACATTTGCACACAAGTTTTACAGCTTTGAAGGGGAGCTGCTGGAACAACACAAACTGTGCACTCTGTATATGTGTGTGTGTCTGTGTGTGTGTGTGTGTGTGTGTGTGTGTGTAGCTGACTGGATTCCTTAGAGATGTGCATAAATCAAACTAAATTTTTGTTATGCCTAGGAGAAATCATTTCTTCCTTAGTATTTCCCCTACCCCTCTTTGGCAGGATTAGATTTTAGAAAAGACCCTTTTCCCAGGGGCCCAGGGCTGGCTTAAGGGGCACTGTTGCTACAGCCACAGGCAAGATCACCAGGGAGCTCTGGTTTTGGACGTTAGCCTGGAATGGAGTGGCTTATGAATTACTTTCATCAAGGAGTTTTTTTCTCCAGTCTTTTGGGTGTTTTGCCTGTGGAGAGACTGGACATGTTGTAGAATTACAGCCTATCAAAAGTAAATAGAAGCCGGGTGCAGTGGTGCACATATGTAATCCCAGGACTTGGGAGGCTGAGACAGGAGGATCACAGGTTTCTGGCCAGCCTTAGCAACTTAGCAAGGCCCTCCACAACTTAGTGAGACCCTATTTCAAAATAAAAAGGACCAGGGGTGTAGCTCAGTGATAGATGGCTCATGGGTTCCACTCCTAATGCCATTTAAAAAAAAAAAAAACTGAGAGAATAAAAAATTAATAAAATAGGTAAATTCTGAGCAGTTTCTGTTTTGTTCTGGGATAAAAGATCTGAAGTTATTTATTTACTGGGAATTGAACCCAGGGACATTTTACCTCTGAGCTATACCCCCAGCCCTATTTTATATTTTAATTTGAAACAGGATCTCACTAAGTTTCGGAGGGCCTCACCAATTGGTGAGGCTGGCCTTGAACCTGCGATCCTCCTGTCTCAGCCTCCTCAAGTACAGGGAATACAGGTGTGTGCCACCACACCTGGCTGATCTGAAGTTATAGAAATTGAGGAAGGGACAAAGGCAAGACAGAATGTCTTTCCAGTACTCGGTATTCTAGCAGCTCTGGGTAGCTCTGGACCGGGCAGGGTGGGCGGCACGCTTGCCTACTGGGCTTGCTCTGGCTCCTCAGGATGATTTGCAGCCCCCAGAAAAGTCTCTGCCTGGAAGTGTCTCCTGCAAACCCGGGCCCTCCTTGCTTTCTCTTCCGTTTCCTGTCTGAGGTTAGCCCTCTCTGTGTGTGGATCCTGCCTGCTTCCTCAGGGACATCGTGAGGGCAGATGCCTGAACTTCACTGTTTCCTGTCCCCTCCTTCCCGTCACCAATCTTTAACCTCCACTATTTTTCTTTTTGTCACATACATAGGTGCACGGCTCTCTGACTGGCCTTTTTAACAAAGCAGGCCCTGGCTTTGACGCTGCCCACCTCTGGCCATGTCCTCCCTCTCCTGCAGAGTGCCTTCCTGCCTACTCCTAGGGCATGTCCCTTGTTGCCTTCTCACTCGTGTGTAAGTGTGTGCGTCACACTGCTGTAGACGTACGTACCTGTCAGACGCAGGTGGCATCGGCTCCTGCTGCCCAGTCTTCCCAGCAGCCGGGCTGCCATCTGGCCTTGGGGCGCTGCCTCCAGGACCTCCCCTGGCCTTTTGTCTTTGGACTGGGGATTGAACCCAGGAGCATTCTACCTCCAAGCTACATCCCCAGTCCAATTTTTATTTTATTTTATTGTGATACTGGGGATGGAACCCAGGGGCATTCTACCTCCAAGCTATACCCCTAGCCCTAATTTGTATTCTTTATTTTGAAACAGGGTCTCACTAAGTTGTGGAGGGCCTCACTAAGTAGCTGAGGCTGGCTGCGAACCTGTGATTCTCCTGTCTCAGCCTCCCAAGTACTGGAATTACAAGTGTGCACCACCACTCCTGGCTTTATTTTTTATTTTGAAACAGAGTCTTGCTAAGTTGTTGAGAGTCTCACTACATTGCTGAGGCTGTCCTCAAACCTGCGATCCTCCTGTCTCAGCCTCCCAAGTACTGGGATTACGAGCGTGTGCCACCATGGCTGGCTAAGGAATTTTATTAAAGGAAATTCAGTAGTCTCTTAAGAAAAAGTTTGAGTAGATAGTATAATGAGAAGTAAGGAGTTGGAAAGGTACAAGAGGGTAGTGGGAGAAGGGACAGTCGGGAAGGACACCGGGCACTGGGGTCAGGCGGTGTTCTGTCCCATCATGAGGTCGGGTGACTTTCCTGCACTCTCCCCAGCCGTCCAGCACTGCCCAGGGCCCTCTGTGGTCAGTCTGCAGCAGTGCCCTCCTCCTGTGGTGTGGCTGCCCTGTGGGAACATGTGCTTGAGTGGTCCTGTCGATGGACGCTCAGAACCATGTTACTGTGATAAACAGTGCCGTGTCATTTACGTACCGCCAACATGTCACCTGCATGTGACGGGCAGGCGGGCCTTTCCCATTGAGCTGAGCACCCACGGATGTCTGTGGAGTGGGTGGAGCTCTGCAGGTGGAGTTGGGTCACGTGGTCTGTGCGCTCCTGGCTGCTGTGCCCTCCCGCTGCCCCCTGGCCTCTGGCGGGTAGACCTGCGCTCCCTGTGGCCAGCCGGAGAACCTGCTCCATGGCTCTCAGGAGGGTGTGGACATCTTTTCAGGTGACTATCCCCGTGACCTTTGGCCAGCTCTCTCCCTCTGCTCATCGCTGCTGGTTGGAGGCTTCATGTTTTAGCAGTTCTTTAAGTTTCAAAGGAATTGTCTTTAGTAGGAGTTGTGAGTACATATTTTCCGGTTTTTTAAATCTTGGCTTTTGACTTTGCTGTGCAGCTTTTTAATGTTGTGTTTATGGGTTATTTTTTATATGACCTGGAGTTTGTGGCTAAGTAGAGATTCATTATATATTATGATTGTTACGCATTATGCATATTATAATACATATGCATGGAACCTGCTTGTTATGCATAATGCAACACACATTATAAAAGTTTCCCCTGTAGTGTCTTCTGGTCCAGGGCTTGTGTGGTTTCCTTTTTTTTTTTCTTCACGGGATCCGTCCATCTGGAATTTATTTGGTGTAAGGTACAAAGCTGGTTTGATGTTTTCCAGATGACAGTCTCTTTGTCCCGGTGCCATGTGTTCCCTCCAGGGTGAGGTGCCGTCCTGGGTCCTGCAGGCCTCCGGGCTGGGCTGGGCTGGGGTCCCGGCCCTGTCCTGCTCTGTCGGCCCTGTCCTGCTCTGTCGTCTCTCCCAGGGGAGCTCCTGCTGCTCAGCCCTGGCTGGGTCTCATCTCCTGCTCCTGTGCTAGCCTCCCTTCCTTTCCCTGGGTTTCCTGTGCAGAGAGCGCCCGGGGATGGTTTGGGTTTTGTTCTGAGCGAGTGTGGCTGCCGAGGTGCCTCCCTACCTGGCAGTGTGAGGGTCTGAGTGCTGCTGTTCACATCTTCTCTGGATGTTTATTTTCCATTTCTCAAATGCTTTCCTGTCGTGTGTGTGTGTGTGTGTGTGTGTGTGTGTGTGGGGTGGTGGTGGAGGAGTTGAACACCTGCAGCCCAGTTTTATTTTTTATGTGGAAACAGGGCCTCACCAAGTTGCTGAGACTGGCTTCAAACCTGTGATCCTTCTGTCTCAGCCTCCCAAGTACCAGGACCGCACTCAGCTTTCCTATATACTTTTTCTTGTTTTTTTTTTTTTTTTTTTTGCGGTAGTGGAGATCAAACCCAGAGGCAATCTCCTCTCAGAGCTGTATATCTCCGGCCCCATTTAATTTTTTAATTTTTTTTTTTTTTTTTTTTTTTTTGGTGGTACTGGGAATTGAACCCAGAGGCATTCTACCCCTGAGCTACATCCCCAGATGGACTTTATTTCTTATTTGGAAACTGGGTCTCACTAGGTTGCTGAGACTGTCCTTCAACCTGCGATCCTCCAGACTCAGCTTCCCAAGTACTAGGATTACAAGCATGTGCCACTGTGCCCACTACTTTTTTTTATTTTGAAACAAGGTGTTGCTAAGTTGCTGAGACTGGCCTCGCACTTCCTGTCTTCCTGTCTCAGCCTCCCAAGTACCAGGATTATGGGCTGGTACACCATACCCGACTTCCTACACTTTTGATGATGATATTCCTTAGTCTTCTGTCGTTTTTCTGCTTTATAATTCTTACTTTTGGCTGTAGTTTTGCCAGTCTCACTGATGAATCGAAAAAATGCACATGCCCGGGTTCCAGGTGGCTCAGGAGGGTAGAGGCAGGTGTCTAGTGTCTAGTCCTCTGCCCCGCCTCCCTCCCTCCCTCCTTCTCTTCCTCCCTCAGAAACCAGGCCTCCCACAGGTAGTGCTCTAGCCGGCACTACCTGCCCTGATCAGGCAGTAGATTTGTTCTCCCCTGGCAGGGTCACAGCCCCGGGCCAGGGCTCCAGGCGCTCCTCTCCCTCCCTACCATACTTGCATGACAGTCACACGTATGGTACGCTTCTTTGTAGGCACACTTCGGTTTGGGGCAGCTTGCCAGGGAGCCAGGTGTAGATTAAACCAGCCCTTGCGGAGCACACGTGACCCCAGCCTGGCGAGCTGTTTGCTGGAGTCAGAGGCACAGGGAAGGCCGCTGAGGGAGGTCTCCTGTGAGAGCTGAGCTGGTGTCATTGTTTAAAGTCACAGGAAACAGTGCTGAGAAACGGCAGTGCCTTGGATGACCTCGACCTGGGTCTGGCGTCTGTGCCCGCTCCTGTGTCTAAGGACAGTCCCCTGGTGCCATTCCTGCCACCTACCCTCCCTGGCAGCAGGTCTCATTGCAGTGTATCCCAGACCCCACACTTGGTGCCCCAGCTGCCCCAGAGCCCAGGAGCCTGGGGTGTTTCTGTCCTAGACGTGCCGAGCGAGTGAGCACGGCTTCCTTGGGGTCCATCTGGAGACCTGGCCTCAGTGGATGTCTGTCTGCTCCTGCCAGTGCCCAGGTACAGGCGGGCCTCCTCGGGAATGGCACCTGTCACCAGCATGCACTCCGCCTTTCTGGTTTTGCCCTTACACACTGACTGTTCTTCCTTGTCAT